>CAUYQG010052727.1:0-46422 GCA_963574415.1 Tarsius wallacei
GACTTATTGTAGAGATGATGGTCTGCTTCCATATCATCACAAAGGGGCAGACAAGCACAAGTTGCCCAGGCGGGTCTCGAACCCGCGGGCTCAGGCAATCCACTCACCTCAGCCTCCCCAAGCAAGGGATTACAGGCTGAGCCACCGAGCCTGGCTTGAAGAAAAAAATTAAAATATTAGCGACATGTAGTTAGGTTGTAGCTTGAACTGAGAATTTAAAACAGGTAGACATTAGCAAGAAAAAACCATTTCCTTTATTTTTATAATAGGTTTGATATACTTTCACAATGATTGATATGCTAGAGGGTGAAGCCCAGGTAACCTCTATGCCAGTGAGATGGGAGATTAACATTTTTCCACTTTTGATGAGAGGAGTGGGATGGTATGGGCCTTCTGACAGGGAAATATTACCTGGTCTGCTGTTAGCTTGGGAAGGTGTGGGACAGATGTGGCTTCTGGGGCCATATCTTCTTATCTTACCCTAGAGACTGAATTGAGAATTTGAAGAGTTTAAGTATCAAAATTTTTTTTTTTTTTTGAGTTGGAGTCTCACTCTGTCACCCAGACTGGAGTGCAGTGGCCTCTCCCGGCCACCGCAGCCTCGACCTGCTGGGCTCCGGCTGTCCTTCCGCCTCAGCCTTCCAAGTAGCTGGAACTACAGGCGCGCGCTACCATGCGCGGCTAATTTTTTGATTTATTGTAGAGATGAGGTCTCGCTTACCCAGGTGGGTCTCGAACCCGCGGGCTCAGGTGATCCACTCACCTCAGCCTCCCAAAGGCGCGGGATTACAGGCTGAGCCACCGAGCCCGGCAGTATCAAAATTTTTAAAAGCATAATATTACAACACAAAATCACAATAGTTATTGGAAAAGTTACTTATTTAGCCAAAGTGATAGTTCAAAGATTTTGAAAAGAAAAAAAACTTTGCTTTTTTTTTTTTTTTGTAATAAAGACAGTGGGGGAGGGATAACTGAATTTTTGTCTCTTTCTTTCCCCCTCTTTTGTTTAAAGGAGAAAATTCTTTTGGATAAGGCTATATTATTTCAACTTGAATGGCCAGGACCAAAAGGCTGGCACCTGTATTAAATTAAGAAATTAATTTGGGGCCAGGCTCGGTGGCTCAGCCTGTAATCCCGCGCCTTTGGGAGGCTGAGGTGAGTGGATTTCCTGAGCCCACGGGTTTGAGACCCGCTCGGGCAACTTGGCGAGACCTCATCTCTACAATAAATCAAAAAAATTAGCTGGGTGTGGTAGTGCGTGCCTGTAGTTCCAACTACTTGCAAGGATGAGGCGGAAGGATCGCTGGAGCCCAGCCGGTTGAGGCTGCAGTGGCCAGGAGTGGCCACTGCACTCCAGTCTGGGCAACAGATTGAGACTCCAACTCCAAAAAAAAAAAAAAAAGAAAGAAATTAATTTGGGTTCCAGTGCCCTATTTACCTTGGGGATTGTTGGGGTGATGGTGAACCAGTGCCAGGCAGTTTAGCAGATTTACAGGCCTCCATAAGTGGCCACCATTTGTGAGTCAAGTGTTCTCTCCTCTCTTCAGAAGAGAGCACCTGCCTCCCAATGGCTTTCTGGCCTGTACAGTGGGCAAGGTCCAGGAGGTTAAGGCCTTTTGGGGGCAACTATGCTTTCAGTGCCCTCATAGACTGTACCCATAAGCAATGGGCACCATCCTCTTAGCGGGTTTGTTCTTACCAGGTGTCTGATGGGCAGTTGGAGTTTTGTCACTAATGGTGACTGCCAATTGGGATGCCTCTTTGGCCCTCTGGTTCTGCAGCCCTCCATGTTGGCACCCTGTTGTTTTTCTAGTGTTTTAGCTAGAAAAAAACCTCAAAGGTTCTTTTTAATAGGTTACACATAAGACATTTTGATTATTTCTGTCTGTAACAGTTTGATGTAAAACACTTTGGAGTGAACAAACCACATGGATGTGTAAGGATCTGTGCCTACTTACTTATAATTATGAACAGGCAAAGTTGCTAAAAACTCGTATTACTAGATTGTAATCTTAGTTGTAAGATTTGGACAGTTAGGTGAGAGTGATCAGTTCCCATCCTTATTGTGCTCACACAGAGTACCCAGTATTTTATTTGTCCCACAGGAGAAGTACGAGGCTTAGTAAAAGTGACTTAACCAGGTGGGAATGGTCAGTTTTTAAACCTTATCATGTTAGGTAGGGTGTTTAGCATTTAAAGCTTTACCTTTGACAAATAGTGCTGCTATTTAGCACTAATGTGTTAACACATGGTAAAGTTGGAAGTAAAATTTTACTAGAGTACTTGCAAGTTCGGTTGGAAAAAAACAGATTAAAATTACAATTGACCTTTTTGTAGTTAACAGGATTAATTTACATGATCCCTTTACTTTCATTGGGGAAGGAGGGTTGATACAGTCCCAGTTTAGATATAACTTGAGAGAAATTTATCATAAGAAAACAGCAAACCAAGAACTTTGATATCTTTTTGTTTCAGTTACCCCCCTGAGGAAAGACCTGTTAAGCCCTGTAGAAACCTGAATGGGCTTCCCAAGTACACATGGGAGTGATGACTTGCCACAGCTAATAGGGATGCCATCAGGGGGTAATCAAGCAGTGGGGGAAAGGAGGGTGAGAAGGTTGGATACTGGGGTCCGGTGCTGTGGCCTTTGGCACCAGCCCCTTCTCTGGAGGTAAAAGAGAAAGACTGAAGGCCAGAGTTGAGTGCCCTGGCTGGAGACGCCAGCCCTTCCTTCACAGATAAAGGCAAGAAAGAAGGAAGGGAAACCGATGGAGCGTGGCGTAGCAAAAGCAGATTACAAGAGACAGGAGTAGTTAAACCAGCTGGGTTAGATTTTGAGTTAGAGGGAGAGAAAGAATTAGAGTTGTAGAAGGAATGGAGAATAGGAAGGAGGTGAAAACCCTTTTGAGGGAGGATCAGCTCCGTCAGCAGGATTAGTATCCTCTGATGAGCCTATGGACAACACAGAAATATGGCAAGAGGAACAGACATTTGGGTGGCGAGCTAACTCATAAAAGGCCTGAATATATGGGATTTCAAGGTATTTATCATTTCTTAGGTACAAATCAAGTTGCAGAAGGGTGTTAGGAGCTAGGGAGCCACTTTTTGGCCAGGTTTTGTCATTCCTCAGCTTATATTGTGGAATTTCCCCGGACTTGTCCATCAGATGAAAAGGTCATCGGGGGCAAGGTGGGCTGGAGCTGGTGCCAGTGCTGGGGCTGCAAAGCAGTATTGTAATAAAAGGACAGTTGGGATGGGCTCTTGGTTTCATGGATTTGTTTCTGGGCCTTGACCCATCCAGATCCCCTGCCGGGCGTCCCCAACAGGTTCAAAGGAATCAGCCAAAGGATGTGAGTCAGCAGGGAGAGAGCATCCTCCCGTCCCTGTGCCCACTGGAGATCGCTGGATGCTATGCTCCACCGTGTCTTGGAAGGCCTGGTACCAGGACTTTCAGCAACTAGGTCCCCGACCCTTGCTAGGAATCTCCCAAGATGGAAACCGGAAACCCGAGAGACTCAGAAAGTCATCCGAACAAAGGGTAGCCAAAGAACGCGCATCCAAATATGTGGGTGTGTGGATGATAAAAGGAGGATGACTCACCAGAGGTGCAGAAAGGCGTACCGTAGCTGTTGGAGTTTCAAGATCCTTTGTGGAATTGCTTTGCCAGCCAGAGAAGAGAAGAGTAAAGAAAACCAAGCTCTTTGTCTACCACCCATACAGGCACTGGCAGTCTGAACTTTCCTTCAGGGATCTTCTTGCCTCCCTAGAGTATAGCCCTAGGCAGAGACCATCGGTTGTCCTCCGAGATCCAGTCTGCAGTCTGGTCCACGGGGAAACTCAGAAATCTTGGCTAGAAGGAAGTAAAGAGTTAACCTTAGTCCCTCACCCTGTTGGGCCACAGTGGTCTGATTTCTTTCTCTAGGGCCTTTCAGCATGCTGAAGTGTAAACTCAGCCAGAGCTTTCAGTTGCCACCAGGTTCCAACACAGTTCACAGAGGGTCACCAGTTAAGAAATAAGAAAGAGAGAAAGAGAGAATCTCGGTGAGAACTCCAAAAATGTTAGGGTTACGGACAGGGTGAGGGTGGAATGCTGGAGGGGTAAGGGGAGGGGAGGCACGGCACTGGTAACCCAGAGATCCAAGTAATGGCAAAGATTTGTGACACACAAAAAGGTTGAGAAAGAAAAGTTTATTTAAAAGTAAATTAGAAAGAGAGAAGAAAAAAAGAAGATTCACTTCCCCAAGGTGGGGGAGGGGGGTCCAAGCCAGGAAGCATGGCAACAGCCATAGCTCAAAGAGCATATGGCCACATCAGAGTCTAGCAAGGCAATGGCCCCTAAAACTTTCTTAAGCTTTCAGTTTTGTTCTATGATTTTTGCCTTAGGACAAAAATTGTACTTTCTTTGAAAACTTTTTTTTTTGAGTCGGAGTCTCACTCTGTCGCCCAGACTGGAGTACAGTGGCCGCTCCCAGCCACTGCAGCCTCGACCTGCTGGGCTCTGGCGATCCTTCCGCCTCAGCTTTCCGAGTAGCTGGAACTACAGGCGCACGCTACCACGCCCGGCTAATTTTTTGATTTATTGTAGAGATGAGGTCTTGTCAAGTTGCCCAGGCAGGTCTCGAACCTGCGGGCTCAGGCAATCCACTCACCTCAGCCTCCCAAAGCGTGGGATTACAGGCTGAGCCACCGAGCCCGGCTTGAAAACTTTTTATATTCATTTAATTAATCTATCATTTTTTTATTTTTCAAACATAAAACAATCCTTAAAAACCTATAAACTAAGCAAAATTACTTTCCCTTTAACAAAAACCACATTTCCATGTCTTTTAATAACTTTTTTACTAAAACACACCCTATTTTTAGTATATAGAATTGTTCCTCTTATTTTTAGTAGTTTTAATTACATATATTAATTATAAGACTAACTCTTAGTAAATCTTATTTTTACTGAAAAATCAAGGAGGTAAATAATTTTAATTATGCATCAGATGCAGAGTCCAGGGCAAAGGGCAATGCCTGGAACTAGGTCTTGTTGTAACCTAAAAGTTCAAATTCTAAAGATGTTACTTTATAAACAAGTTAAGTATCAAAAATGTTATACAAACAACTTTTATGACCCTAACTCATCTAGCAGAAGTAGTGTCTGACCAATAGACAAATAAATTTTTGTATAAATAGACAAATAATTCAGACAAAATGTCTAAATTAAATTCTGAAGACATTTCTGTTCAACCAATAATTTTAAGACTGGCTTTATTTACCAAAGATTACTAAAGTTATGTGAACTAAAAGGTATTTGAGTAAAATTTTCTATTTCTCTGATGAAATATTTAATTTAATGTCTTCCTTTTTGGAAAAAAGCAATTAATTAGAGCTCTTTCATATATTTTGGCAGTGAAACATCACATGCACATGAAATGTGTAAACACATAAACATATAGACACATAGACAGAAGCAGATCTTTTTTGTGTGTGTGTGTGTTGGAGTCTCACTCTTTGTCTCCCAGCCTGGAGTGCAGTGGCACCCTCACGGCCACAGCAGCCTCAACCTGCTGGGCTTAGGCTATCCTTCTGCATGCCACCACGCCCGGCTAGTTTTCATGATTTATTGTAATGATGAGGTCTCACCAATTGCTCAGGCTGCTCTCGAATCCCCGAGGCAATCCTCTCGCCTCGGCCTCACAAAGTGCTGGGATTACAGGCTGAGTCACCGCACCTGGCCCAGAAGCAGATCTCATAGATTTATGATTCTTAATTTGCCAGTCTTCAAAATTTCTCTTCCCTACTTTGGACTATCAATATCTTGATTACCTATTAATTACCCTAGGCAATTTTTATCTAGGCAATCCTAAATTTGCATGTCTAAAGGAACAATGCTTAGGTAAAACAATATAGAAAATTTATATTTCAAAAGCACAGAGCCAATAATTTAGGCCTAAATATTGTGTTTGCTCAAACCAAGGGAATAAGTGGTACAAATAAAAGTTCAGTTAAGATATCCAGGAAAAGCACCTTAATCAAAGGTATGACTTAAATGTAAAACAATGGCAAGTGTATCTAATGTACACAGGCAGACATCCTTACAAATGGAGATTTTCTCAAGGATGTAAGTTCTTGTTATAAAAGGATTTTAAGACAGCTAGTTAAATGCCAAAAGGCTGTATTTTTGGCTTTTTAACTTAGCTTGTTTCTTAATTAGATTACTGACTTCAAGGTAGAGCCCTTAGAAGAATAAGGCCAAACAAGCATCTGTTTAAAGACCAATATTCATATATGTGAGAAGGAGGTACAACTAGAAGGCAAAACACAGATCTAACAAATCAAGAATCTTGTTTTTACATTGAATCCCAAGTATCCCAAAAGATGGAAATACTATGAGACAAGACATCATTATAAGGACACTCCCGTGAGGCTGCTGGGCAACCCAACACCAGTAAGCCTACTCTTCTTGATCAATTCATTCTCTAGCCATTATACACACCAAGATCAATTTTTCTTACAATGTAAAATAATTCCTGGTACCCTCGCAAAACCAAAGAGATCAGATAATGTAATGCAAAACAGGCTAAAGATGGCAAAGAGGAAGGAGGACAATGGTAGAGTAAAAGTAAATAGGAGCATTATCTTTGAGAAAGGAAACAAACAGAGATACCAAGTACACAATTTTTAAAAAAGGTTTCAGTCAACTAAAAAAAAAAATTCCCTAAGAGGATCCAAAAGAGAAAAAGCATAAAGGCTTTAATATATATTATTAATATATTAATCTATATTATAAAATAGTTAACATATATATATATATCACTCTCTCGGATGTTAACTTTTAATTAAGCTGACTTTTGACCATAGAGCTTTTTAAAAAAAATTTCAAGTCTCTTGCTATCAGATTTTAGCTGGGACAAACAGTTGATATTTTTGGCTTTCAAACTTCTTTACCAAAAGTATCCCCTAAAGTGCCTTAACCAAGGTTATGACTTAACCTCAGATGCACAAGGTATCTCCAAAGAGGTGGACATAAATACCAAAACAAGAGGGGCTGGTTCTGGTTCCCTAAGCAGAAATCAAACCCGTGCTGTGGAGGTAAAAGCACAGAATTTTAAATATTAGGCCACAAGATGGAGTGACCTTTATTGTTCCCTGATCAGGAAGCAAACTTAAGCCATGGTGTGAATATTTTAAATTCCAGACTATGAAATGGAGCAGCCTCTCTGTTAATCTTGCATGAATTCCAAAGTGGGCAGTTTGAGTATCTGTTTTAGGTCAGATTTTTTTTTTTTTGAAAGTATAATTTATTGAGAGTACAGAAAAGCTCCCACAGTGGGAGGGGACCCAAAGGGGTTGCCCTATTTTAGGTCAGATGTTTTAAGGCTAGCCATGTCACTATTGTGTGTCCTTCTTAAAAATTTTATTGTCCCATAAATTGTTTCAAATAAGAGACTTCTAAAGGTTTTTAAATCTATCTTTTGGCCATTGATAATTAGAATTTTCAATGGTGTACTTTATTCCAGCAGCAATGTAATCAAAAAGCCTCTTCATATAAAGCCCGGGAGGTGATTTACCAGATTTTTACTATGCAAGCAAGGGATGTTCCAGGGAAATTATAGAAGAGGCAATCCCCATTATCCCCCAAACTTCACTCCTAGAAATAAACTTAAGACAGCAAAGATGACAAAAAAAGCCCCATAACGCTGGGACCTTTTAAGACAAAGTTCTCTTAAGAGCTTGACAGGTTTGGAATTATGAGTGTGCTGCTTAAAATATCACGTGTCTCAGAATCCCACTCTTTTCAGACTGGTTGCCTGATGTGAACTCAAAAAATCACAACCTCTGTATGGCAGAGACCTAGAGAGAATAACCGACACAGTTACTAGTCAAGCTCTCAAGGGCATAAAACAAGATGAGATGGAAACTTCATTCTGTTTTTGTTTCCAGAACCCACAGCAAGTTTGTCTTAGCGGATGTTGGTCTAGCCACAACCCCAAAACTTGCCAGTCTGCAGGGATGGCTCAAACAGCAGGCTCATGGGAGTTCCATGCTATGTTCTACCCTATGGCATTCCTCTTTATGACATAAAATTACCAAAAGAAAAAAAATGGCAACAAAAAAGGCTATTTCTGAGAGGAAAAAAGGCCAGACAATATGGATACTCACACCATTAAGTACCAACAGTATACCAGAGTCACTACAACCCAACCCAAGAATAATTGTATAAATTCTTTTTTTTTTTTTTGAGTTGGAGTCTCTCACTCCATTGCCCAGACTGGAGTGCAGTGGCCGCTCCCGGCCACCGCAGCCTTGACCTGCTGGGCTCCAGCGATCCTTCCGCCTCAGCCTTCCAAGTAGCTGGAACTACAGGCGTGCGCTACCACGTCCGGCTGATTTTTTGATTTATTGTAGAGATGAGGTCTCACCAAGTTGCCCAGGTGGGTCTCGAACCCGCGGGCTCAGGCAATCCACTCATCTCAGCCTCCCAAAGGAGTGGGATTACAGGCTGAGCCACCGAGCCCGGCTATTTGTACAAATTCTTTTTGCCCATTAGTCAAAATCTTGCAGATGAGGCAAACTGATTTTTACCATTCATTCAATCGAATGACACAAAGAGAGCGAGGCAAGGAGCCTAGCTCTTAAGAAATTCTTATCCCTTTGCCAGCAAATCACGTTACTGGGTTTTCTTCACTGTAGCTTCCAGAAGAAGAGAGTGGTTTTGATAATCCTGCTCACGGCTTCATACTGTGGGGGTCAGGGTCATCTACTCCCTAAAGGTTTGCTGAAAAATTACCGGCATGTGACAGAATAATTAATAGGAGAAAACACAAATTTATTTAATGTGTGTATACAAGGGAGCCTTAAGAATGAAGACCAAACTCCCCAATTAGTTATTACATACCATCGTGAGGTCACAGTAACGAATGCAGACTCAGAGCCTGGTTAAAACCAGGTTATGATGGTAAATCAGGTTTAGTGGCAAGACAGGTTATAAGGGAGAGAAAGGAAGGATCTTGACTACCATAGGTGGCATTGTTATGTAGATGAAGCCTCTCTCAGAAAGAATAGATAGTAAATGTTTCTTTTTAGATTTTTAAAGGTGTCAGACTCTCAGTCTCTCCTACCTCTGGGAAAGGTATATTATAGAAAGGGGAGGTATAGTTACATTAATGAAGATTCTCTACAGATTTAAATTTTTCCCCACAAAAGACAGATTCTCAAGTTCACTTCCTTTTGCTGACTGTATAGCAGCTATTTTAAAAAAGTAAAATACATATATTTTGGGTTAAGGTATTTTGATTTCCTTCGGTAGCCCCTATAAAATAGAATGGAGAATTAGCAGTTATTTGCATTAGTTATTAGTTATGATATTTTCTATCATAAAATGCTGAAGATATGCACAGAGCATCCACGTAGCATGATGTAGTTTATATACTGAGCAACTCTAGAGGACACTGTTTATCTCATTTGTGGAGAATGCCCTTACAGTTGTGCACAGTAACCTTATCTATGCTAGTAAACTTCATTTGCTTACTTAATCCTGGAAACATTTGTTTTTCTTTTTACAAATGTTTAATAACAGAGAGGAGTCTGCAGACCAAAGTGCAGATTTAGTAAAAAGCAGATGAACAGGCTTTTCAAAAAGAGGATAGTTAAGGTCAGTATAAATGGTAGGTTTTATGTAATTGTACTTATTGTACTATCAGTTGCTTATGTATCATTTAAGGATTCATATGGCAAGATTCTGACAAGCTTTTTTGGAATAAATAAATATTTTATTTTCCGTTTCTGTTGTTTATCTAGGTTCTGAATCAGTTGCTTTAGAGAGCTGAATTGGTGAAAAGAATCTTATGTTATTCTATGTCTAGATTGTTGAAGAATAATCAGTGGAGTTGTAAGCAATTGTCTGCACAAGATGTGGCCATTAAAAGTCAGCTTAATTCTTCTGTTTTTTCATGGATCTTTACTAACCACTCTCAAATGAACCATGTACAATTATGATATTTTTAATGATTGGAGACAAAAAGCCCTTAGGCTATTTGTACATTCTGCATAAATGCATGTAATGGTGCATTTGGATGAAATATTGTAGACTGAAGAATTGTGAACAAAGATAGAAGTGTTTAAAGGTACTACCACATGCTGTGTTAAGATTCAGTAGCAATTGTTTTTCTTCACCATACTTTTGTGTAGAGGAGGAATACATAGTTGAACTACTGTCATGGACAGATGGAACAGAGAGAAGTCTTTTCTAGATTATATATTTCTTACCTTTTATCATTTAAAGTCTTCTTACTTGATTACCTTAGAGATGGGAAATGCCTAGTATTTTTTGGACATTGCAGACTTAGCTGTTTGAGCTATAGTGATGGAAGAGTTGTTGAATACGGCTGGATGTGGGGTATGGTGTTGACTGGGAAAGGATACAGGGGACATTTTGAGGCAATGAACAGGATGTATCTGGAACAAGAGATACTTACATGGGTGTATCCATTTGCCAACTCACTAATTATATACATATAATGAATGCATTGTATTGTATGTAGCTCATATTTCATCAAAGGTGATTGTGAGAAACCAGTGATCTGTATCTAAAAGGAACGCTCCTATAAAAAATATACATTTTTCTGTGTTCTGAAGGGACAAGCATCCATTTTGTATATTGAAAAACAAATGAAGACATCTCTTTGAGAATGGATTCCTGAAGAACTGAGAGTTTAACTAAAAAGACATGACAAATCATTTAAAAAATTCAGATTGTTATCTCTGTGATGTATGTAAATGTGTGAATATGCATGTGCATGAAGAAATAATTATCCTATTGCTAAATAACCTAAGCATATGTAATTTGCTTGCTATGAACACTGAAAAATGTCCTTTCTTAAAAATTATTAGATGTTAATGTACATGTTAGTACATTATTTCTAAAATATTTGCCCATAAAATACTCCCTTCTTTTCCTTTCTTGCCTGTTAATACCCATTGCTTAATTGGACTTTACAATTGGGAGCTCACACTCAATTGGGACTGCATAACTGGAAGCTCACACTTATTCTTTGGAGTGTTATGTCTTCAGATTTTATTCATCCATTTAATGAAGAATGCTGGCATAAATTAATGAATCTACAAAGTAGATACACATACATGCACACATTCTGCAGCTTGTTCGTCACTTAAGTCATTTTTAAAATATTTCAAACATTGCTAAGTAATGCCATGTCTAGATTCAAATTTATTTGGTCAATTTAAAGCACATATCACCTACAAGATTATTCCATAGGCATTTTGGCAGTCAACATTTTAAAGTTGTTGATTTCAAAGTGATTTTATAGCAAATGTTTTAAACTTTTAAATTACAAAGTACATCTCTAAACTTCAGTGAGTCTTGGCAAATGCAGATATATGTAAGCTACAATCATATCAAGTTAAAGAAAAATTCCCATCTTCCAGAAACTTCTCTCATGATCTTTCTCAGTCAACCTGTCCCTCACCATCTCACTGAAGAATCAACATTATTATTCCTTTCACCAGACACTCGTTTTTTTTTGTTTTTTTTTTCTGTTTTAGGACTTCATATAAATAGAATCAAACTGTATGTATACTGTATCTATTCTTTTTTTTTTTTTTTTTGAGTTGGAGTCTCACTCTGTCGCCCAGACTGGAGTGCAGTGGCCGCTCCCGGCCACTGCAGCCTCGACCTACTGGGCTCCCGTGATCCTTCCGCCTCAGCCTTCCAAGTAGCTGGAACTACAGGCGCGCGCTACCATGCCCGGCTAACTTTTTTTTGATTTATTGTAGAGATAAGGTCTCGCTTGCCCAGGTGGGTCTCGAACCCGCGGGCTCAGGCAATCCACTCACCTCAGCCTCCCAAAGGCGCGGGATTACAGGCTGAGCCACCGAGCCCGGCTCTGTGTCTATTCTTTTTTGGCTTGTCACATGTTTTTTGAGTTTCATACACTTTTCAGTTTTTTGGCTTTTTTTTACTATTGAATTCAATTGTAGGAATATATCACAGTTTGTTTATGTATTCTTCTGGTGATGGATATTTGGGTTGCTTGGGGCTATTATAAATACATGCCTATGATCATTTTTATACAAGTAATTTTGTACATGTATGCTTTATTTCTTTGAGGGTAAATATTTAGAAATGGAATTGCTAGGTTATGGAGTTAGAGTATGGTTAACTTTTTGAGAATCTGTTAAATTCACTTCTAAAGTGGTTGTATCATTTTACACTTCCACCCACAATGCATGAGATTTCTGGTTAATAGCTAATATTTTAGAGCTACTAATTTCAAAGAGATTTTGGTACTCCATTTTTAAAGAACAATGAGTCTAAATGGACAGTTTGGTCACTGTTGTCACAGTTTGATAAAATGCAAAAATTAAAATAAGAGTGAGTTGGTGATTTATTTGAGCTGTAAGGGGTCATTTTGTAGGGCGCGAGTTAAACGACAGGAACAAAAGAACAGTTTGAGCTTCTACTAATTGTCAGTGGATTAAGAAAAAGTATTAGACATTACAGCTTCACTGGATGATTTTGCAACTACTACACTTGCTTCAATATCAGATATATATTTTAATAGTATATCATTTTTTAGTTGCTTAAAACAGAACTCTGATAACTTCCTGTGCTTTTCCTGCACAGTCATCATTTCTCACGGACTTAATTGTAAAATGCGTTACCCAGCCAGAAATAAACACCTGCCCTCAATTTTGTCCCAAATATTTGGAGTCCTTGCCAGCCCTGACATTTCTTATACCTCCTAAATATTCCAATAGAGGTTTTGGGGTCAGAAAGACCTCATATTTTAACTCTACTCTTTACTAGCTGTTAGAAATTGGGCAAGCTGGTTAACAGAAAAGGGGACAAATGGGAGCAGTAAAAACTACATGAAGTAATACCAATAAAACACTTGATAAATAGGTAATGTCAGGAATTTGTATCTATCGGTTATTGTGGCAGCAGGAATCACTTTCCTGAGCTCCATGACATAGACAAAATGTGGTATTTGTAAATAAAATATACAATTTTAAGCCCCCTAACTGATTGAACAGACACACTCTGTGTCAAGGAAAAACCGAAAAACTAAATTCCAGGCCATGAGAGAAAAGGAGATTGGATATGCCTGGTTATATACCCTCCCTTGTGGAGTCTTAACTGACCAGCATTAACATTTAAAATAGAGATTATAGAAATGACAAAACAAACTCTGTGGCAATAAGATACCAAAATTCAAGCTAACTCTAGTATAGTGTCACATAACAGATAATAGGTCCTAAAGGAAATAAAAATACTTAACCTCAAATATGTTTATTTGACATATTTTGAAGTAACCTTGCAAAGTTGTCTTTTGGTAAAATTTACATCTGTATAGAATCCCCTTTCTGGGGATTCCTGGAGAAGCTGAGCATGTTTTAAAAACATTTTCTACCTATTCTATCCGAAGCCTGCTACTTAGAGGCTTCAAATGCATATCATAAATGTTGGTTTCCTCAATGCCCCACTCCCTTATATTAACTCAGCATTTATCTTACTAATTTCAAATCTTTCAGGCAGAGGATAACTCTCTGCCAATTACCAACCAAAAAATCTTTGAAACTACTTATGACCTGCAAACTCCTGCATAGAGATGACCCACCTTTTGGGGGGTCAAACAATGTAAACCTCACATGTATTGATTTATGTTTTGCCTCTAACTTCTGTCTCCCTAAAAATGTATAAAGTTAACTGTAATTCAATCATGTTGGGTACATGTCCTCAAGACCTGTTGAGACTGTACCATGGGTCTAGGCCACGCAATTTGGCTCAAAATAAATCTGTTTAAATATTTTACAGAGTTTGGTATTTTTGTCAACATACCTCGTATTTTCTAAGCTTATCCTTTTGTATCTCTGAAGTGCCTTTATCCATTCCATTCCTCTCTCTGCTTCACTCAAAGGCCTCCTCTTTGGTCTTTTCTGAATGTATCTATGCCCTCTCCCCAGAAAGCAAGCAAACAAACAAAACAATCAACAAACAAACAAGCTTTCATTTGAAGTCTAACTGTCCCTTAAAAGCAAAATAATTTTTTTTTGGTAATTTGTCATCATGTTGTATATAAATAGAGAATAAACTACAATGCAAATGAAAGTTATTTTGTTGTATTTATATATCTTATTCCTTGAGAGCTAGAAATAACACCATATCATCTCATATTGCCATCTTTATCATCACCATGATAGCTAATGTTTAAGTGCTTCTCATGTGCCAGACCCAGTGCTAAACACTGACGTATGTCATTTAATCCTTGTCACTAACCTCCTAATGTAACAGAAAAAAGTAAATACTTGCCAAAGTTTTTGCAGTCTATGTTTAATACTTATTATCTCTCAACCATAGCTAGTGCTCAGTAGCTTTTTTTTTTTTTTTTAAATTTTGAAGATGTGGGGTACAATTCAGAGTTATGCATACAGATGTTCATTATGCAGGTACCCTTGATGATGAGGTGTGTCCCGCCTCCTCTGGCAGTTTCCCACTACTACCAACCCCATTCTTTTTTTTTGGTGTCTCACTCCATTGCCCAGGCTGGAGTGCAGTGGAAGACTCATGGCCACCCTAGTGTCAACCTGCTGGACTATGGAGATCCTTCCACCTCAGCCTTCCAAGTAGCCAGAACTACAGGCGCGTGCTACCACGCCCGGCTAATTTTTAATTTATTGTAGAGATGAGGTCTCACCAAGTTGCATGAGCTGTCTCGAACCCACAGGCTCAGGGAATCCACTCATCTTGGCCTCTCAAAGTGCTGAGATAACAGGCTGAGCCACCAAGCCCAGCCTCCCTATTCTGGCCTACCAATCACTTTCTTATGAAATTGCTGTATTTGTTTAAGGTTCGCTTATGGATGAGAACATGTGATACTCAGTTCTTTGTTTCTGTGAATGATCACTCAGTATTATAGCCTCTAAGTCCATTCAAGTTGCTGTAAAGTTCATAATTTTGTCCTTCTTTATGGTTGTGTAATACTCCATTATGTATATGTACCACATTTTTTTGGTCATTCTTCTTTCGATGGGTAGCATGGTTAGTTCCATGGTTTTGCTATTGTAAATAATGCTGCAATAAACATGCACGTGTAGGTATCTTTTTCATAGAGTGATTTGAGTTCCTCCAGGTATATTCCCAGTAGAGGGATTACAAGGTCATTTAGGAGGTTGACTTTTAGATCTTTTAGGAATTGCTACACTGTTTTCCACAGAGGTTGTAGTAGTTTACACTCTCACCAACAGTGCAGAAGTTTTCCTTTTTTGCTGCATTCTCTTCAGCATCTGTTGTTTTTGAGTTATTGATGATGGCCATCCTGACTGGAGTTAAGTGGTATCTCAGTGTGGTTTTAATTTGCATTTCTTTGATAATTAGTGAAGTTGAGTATTTTTTCATGTATCTGTTGACTGCTTGCATGTCTTCTTTTGAGAAGTATCTATTCATATATGTTGCCTACTTTGTAATGGGGCTGTTTGTTTTTTTCTTTTCGGTACATTTGAGTTCCTTGTAGTAGATTTTATACCTTTGTCAGACATATAGTTAGCAATTATTTTTTCCCAGTCTGTAGGCTGTCTGCCCACTTTCTTGATGGCTTCTTTGGCTTTGTAGAAGCTTGTCATTTTGATGAGGTCCCAGTTGTCTTTTATCTCTTATGGCATGGGCACTTGGGGTTTTGATCAGGAATTGGTTACCAGTTCCAATTGCCATAAGGGTGCCGCCTGTGCTTTCTAAGGTTCTTATAGTTTGAGGTTTTATGTTTAGGTCTTTGATCCATTTAGAGTTGATTTTTGTGTATGGTGATAGGTAGGGGTCTTGTTTTAATCTTCTGCATGTGGTCAGCCAGTTATCCCAGCACCATTTACTGAATAGTTTCTCCTCTCCCTGGTGGTTTATGGTGTTAAGTGAACAAATCAAATGCACATTGAGAATTTAAAAAAAAAAAAAAAATCTCACCAATATTAGCTTCCTTGTTCAAAACTTCCTTATGAATACACTATATTCCTGTAGCTTATTATTAAGACTCAAGATGGACATGAAAAATAAGCACAGAGAATACTGCATTCACCTAGAGTTGTGACAGAGATTAAGAAGCTACATATACCACTCATGTTTAATTTCCACTTCTTTTTAAAGTGTTCTCTCTTGCTCCCTATCTATTTTTCCTCCCTTTCTCTCTCACCAATCCCAGTTCATATATGAGTTTCAACATAAATACTCATAAATTGGGTAATGGTGAGGATGAATGACTGAAATACCACACAAGTTTGTTAACTGCTTATTTGCGGCACAGGATTCAATGTCTATCTACAGGAAAGAGCATCTGTCTTTGACATTGAACTTTTGTAGTTCATCTGAAAATACAAAGCTATTTTTCACACATTGAAGAGATAAATCCATTAAAAAGTTTCTTCCCTGTCCTTGAAAGTTTCTCTGATTTAATCAAAAGACGTGCTGTCTATATAAGAACTTGTAGTTGAAATGTAGTTTATTAACTGCATTGTAACTTTAGACATAGAAAGATTTTTTAAAAATCAATTTACTGAGGTATAGTTTATTTGCAATAAAAATGAACCCACTTAAGTGTACAGCTTAATGAGTTTTGACAAATGTGTACCCTTGTTCAGCCACCATGAATCAAGATACTAGCCATTTTCACCACCTTAAAAAGTTCCTTGATTCCTCTTTGCAGTCATTTCCTCCCAGTTCTACCTCCAGGCAACCACTGCATTGCTTTCTGACACAGGAGATCAATATTACCTCTTTTACAACTTCACATAAATGGAGTCATACAGTATGTACTCTTTGCACCTGGCTTATTGAACTTCCCATAATGTCTTTGAGATTCATCCAAATTCATTTTCCCACATGATTTATGAGCTATCATATATTATTTTGGGGGTATCAAGGACATGGAATAAAATATCATTTGGTGCTCACTTTTTTTCCAGATGGATATTGTTATTCCAGTAACATTTGTTAAAAACATTTTTCCCTTTCTACACTAAATTTACTGGGCACTTTTGTCGACATTTCAATTGGCTATCTACCTGTGGGTCTGTTTCAGAATTCTCTATTCTGTACCTTTGATTTATTTGTCTATCCTCATGTGGATCCAACACTGTCTTGATTTTGTATCTTTATACAAAGTCTGGAAATCAGGTTAGATCTTTGCTCTTATTTTTAACTTGATTATATTTCCTTTAAAAAAAAGTTGTTTTGTCTATCTAGATCTTTGGTATTTCCGTATAAACTTTAGCACCAGCTTATCAATTTCTATTAAAAATTAGAGAATTTTGATAATGACTACATTGAAACTATACATCAGTTAGGGGATAAATGGTATCTGAATTATATTGAGTCTTTCAAAACATAAGCAGTGCATATTACCATATTTATTTACCTCCTATTTAATTTATTTAAATGTTGCAGTTTTCATTGCAGAGATATTGCTCAATTTTTATTGCATTCACTCCCAGAACATTGGTGTTTTATGTGCATATATAAATGATATTTAAAAATTATTTTCTAACTGTTACTATATAAGATATTAAAGTACCACTGATATTTTTTGTATACTGATCTTATGTTTTTTAGCTTTACTATATTCACTTATTAATTCTAGCAGTTAAATTTTTTTTCTGTAGTTTTCTATGCACCTAATCACGATCTCCATAAAAAATGAAACTTTTACTTCTTCCCTTTTAACCCGTGTACCTGTTTTTTCTTGTGTTACTGCATGGACAAGTACTTTAGGTACAATGTTGGACAGAAATGGGAATAGCAGAATCTTTGCACTGCCTTAGAGAAAAAGGATTCAAACTTTTACTATTGTATGTGATGTCATTGTAGGTTTTTCATAGATGCCTTTTATTGACAGAAAGTCCCATTCTGTTTCTAGTATTCTGAGAGTTCTTATAATGAATACCTATCAACTTTTTTCAAAAGCTTTTTGTATATTATTGGAAATGCTAATATGACTTTTCTCCTTTATTCTAAAATATTCTGAAAACAATGTTGATTAATATCCTGATGGTAAAGCAAAATTTTATTGCTAGAAAAAGCATCTCAATTGGTCATGATGTACACATTTTTATACGTTGCTGAATTTCATTTCCTAAGTTTTGTTAAATATTTTTGCACCTATATTCATGATGGCTATTGCTTTTTTTCCCTTTGGATTGCCTTTGACTTGGCTTTGTATCTCAGTAGTGATGCCCTAATAAGATACAAAAGAATTGTTCGTTCCTCCTCTATTTTCTGAAATAGTTTATCTAAGATTTTTATCTGAAATATTTTAAATAATTCCTTAGTAAATCCAACTTGGTATAATTTTTTTCCTTTGTTGGAGGGCTAACTACAAACTCATTTTGTTTAGTAGATAGGACCATAAAGGCTTTTAATTTTTTTTATCAGGATTAGGAAAAAGAATGTCTTTCATTAAATTTGTCCATTTCAGTTTTTATATTTATTGGTAATAAAATTGTTCTTTAGTTTTTATCATTATTTCCTTTTAGTGTATGGGGGATATATATGAAATATGCCTTTTTATTACTAATTTTGGTAATTCATATAGTCAAATATATTCCATTGATTTATATCTATTTTTATGCCAGTACCACACTGTTTTGATTATTGTATCTTTATAGTAAGTCTTGAAGCTTAGAGTAGTGTCAGTCCCCCAAATTTGTTCTTCTTCATTATTGTGTTTTTTGTCTTTTCATATGAAATTTAGAATCAGTTTGTTGATATTCATAAATAACTTGCTGGGATTTTGATTGGTATTGCATTGAATCTGTAAGACCAAGTAGGGGAGAACTGACATCTTAATAATATTGACTCTTTCTATTACTTAACGTGGAAGTACATTATATTGTTCTTTAGTAATTTGCCTTTTTATATATACATTGCAATAACAAACCTATAAAAATTTTCCATTCTTTATTCTCTTTGCATTTCAGCTTGATTATTTTTTATTGCCATATCTTCAAACTCTAGTTCTTTTCTTGTCTGGGGCTAGTCTACTCATAAGCCCATCAAAGGGATTCCTCATCTGTTACAGGAGTTTTATTTTCTAGCATCTCTTTTTAATCTTTCTTAGAGATTCCATCTCTACCTTTAAATACCCATCTGTTTCTTAAACATTTTTATTGAGATATATTTAACAGAACATAAAATGCTATTAGCTGGGTGTGGTGGCACGTGCCTGTAATTCTAGCTACTTGGAAGACTGAGGTGGAAGAATTGCCTGAGCTCAGTAGGTCGAGGCTGTGACTGTGAGCATGCTACTGTACTTTAGCCTGGTGACAGAGTGAGACTCCAACTCAAAAAAAAAAAGTTATTAAGTGTATAATTTCGTGGTCTTTACTACATTTACAATATTGTGCATCAAGAGTATTTAATTCCATTGGCAGTTGAGGGAAACTGCTAGGGAAGGAAGGGGCGGGCATACCTCATGCATAATCAATGATTGTATACCTAACCCTGAATTGTACCCCACATCTTTATAATTTTAAAAAAAGAGTATTTAATTCCAGAATATTGTTATCACCCCCAAAAGAAAACTCATATCTCTCAATTCCCCCTCTCTACTATTCCCTGGCAGTCAATATCTTTTTTGTCTACAGAGATGTATCTATTTTTGACATTTTGTATAAATGAGATCACACAGTATATGTACATTTTGTGTCTCTCTGAATTCTTTTGGCACACTGTTTGCAAGATTCATCCATGTTATAGTATTTATCTGTACTTCTTTCCTTTTTGTGACTGAATAATATTCCATTGTATGAATATGCCACAATTTATTTATCCATTCATTATTTTCTATAAGTTTTGGTACATTGTGTTTTCATTTTTGTAATTGTTTTTGGTAATTTGTGCCATTTTTATTCTGATATCTTTTACTCAGTGTTCATTTGGAAGTGTGTTAATTTCCATTTATGTTGAATCTTCCCAAGTTCTTCCAGCTTTTAATTTCCGGTTTCATTCAATTGTGGTTGAATAACATCCTCTGTGTGACTTCAATCTTTGCAAATGCATTGAGACTTGTTTGGGGGGTTAATATACTGTCTATTACAAATAATTTTCATGCCTATTTGAGAAGAATGTGTATTCACTCTTGCTGGGTGAAGTGCTATATAGATGTCTGCTAAGTCTTGTTGATTTATAGTGTTGTTCAAGTCTCTGATTTCCTTATTGATTTTCTGCCTAGATATTCTATCCTTTATTGAAAGTGGGGTATTGAAATTCTTAACTATTATTATTAAACTGTTTTTATTAACTATCTCTTTCCTTCTGTCAGTTTGTTTTGTGCATTTTGGGGCTCTGTTTTTAGGCACATATATTTTTATAATTGTTATATCTCCTTGATGAAATAACTTTTTAAATTATATTATGCCAATCTTTGTCTCTTGTAATACTTTGGCTCTTAAAGTCTAATAGCCACAATAAACTTTTTTGACTGCTATTTGCATGACAAAACTGTTTCTCATTCATTTACTTTCAGTATATTTGTATTTTGAGTCTAAAGTGAGTCCCTTGTAGGCAGCATATAGTTGGATCATAATTTTGTATTCATTCTTTTACTCTCTGTATTAAATCAGTGAGCTTAATCCATGTAATTTAATGTAATTACTGAGAAGGAACAATCTACTTCTGCTTTTTTATTATTTTTTCTATATGTTATATATTTTTGTTTCTTAATTATTTTGTTACGGCCTTACTTTGTGTTAAATAGTTATTTTGTAGTGCAGCATTTTAATATTATTGCTTCTTTTACTTTAGCTTTTGCATTATTTTCTTAATGGTTGCCCTGGGGATTACAAAGAACAGTTTAACATATAACAGTCTAGTTTGGATTAATATCAACTTAATTTTGATAGTATACATAAACTTTTCTCATATATAGTGCAATCCCCACCTCTTTTTGCTGTTATTGCTATACATTCCATCGTTTTTACATTGTGTGCCCATCAATAGACATTTGTAATTATTTATGTTGTTGTTTTCTTTTTTTTTTTTTTGAGTTGGAGTCTCACTCTGTCACCCAGACTGGAGTGCAGTGGCATGCTCCCGGCCACCGCAGCCTCAACCTGCTGGGCTCCGGAGATCCTTCCGCCTCAGTCTTCCAAGTAGCCAGAACTACATGCGCGTACTACCACACCCGGCTAATTTTTGATTTATTGTAGAGATGAGGTCTCGCCAAGTTGCCCAGGTGGGTCTCGAACCCACGGGCTCAGGCAATCCACTCACCTTGGCGTCCCAAAGCAGGGGATTACAGGCTGAGCCACCGAGCCCGGCTATGTTGTTGTTTTCAAAGTCAGATTTTAAAAAAAGATGAGTTTCAGACCAAAATTTATTAATACTGTCTTTTATATATGCCTGTAAAACTACAGTCATGCATCGCTTAATGACAGGGATATGATCTAAGAAATGCTTGTGTGGTGATTTTGTCACTGTGCAAACATCATGGAGAATACTTACACATACCTGGATGGGGTCCGTGCGTGTGTGTGTGTGTGTGTGTGTGTGTGTGTGTGTATTTTTATATGGAAAACCAAATGTTCCAATACCATTACCAAATGTTAATTATTTCGCCTACTTGATCTGCAATGACAATATTAAGTACCATATATCAAATTTGTACATATGCTCCATTATATTCTTATGGGCCTTCCATCATATATGCCATCCATCATTGACTGAAACATTATGAGGTGCATGAGTTTATATGTTTGATCTCCATTTCTTTCCATTGTTTCTGATGAGATGTTAGTTGTTAATCTTAACAAGTGTCCTTTTTACTAGCTGAGTTGCTTTCTTTTTGCTTTTTTTCAAGATTCAGTGGTTGTTTTTTATTTTTGACAGTTGATTATAGTGATCTCTTTGAGTTTATCTTAATTATAATTCAATGAAACATTTGGATGTGTAGATTAGCACTTTCATCAAATTTGGGAGTTTTGGGCCATTAGTCATAATCCACCTTAAATATTCTGTCTTTTAAATACAATTTCTCAAAAACAGCTTCTATCGATTGCTTTTTTTTCTGTGCACAAGATCTTCTTTCTCGGTTCTCTGCATGTCTGATAATTTGTTGTTGCAAACTGAACATCTTGAATATTATAATGTGGCAATTCTGATTCCTCAACTTGACGAGATTTCCATTTTCTGCTTGAGTTCCTCTTAATTGTGCCATGGTTTGGAAATTGGCTTCTGGTGGAAGCTGTGGCAATTGTAAGGTGTCTCATTCTATCTCTTCTCTCAGGGATCAGAGTTCTGCCTCGCTTTTTGTCCAAATGTATGAAAGCAATTGTTTCCTATTTTTGGTAAAGTTTTCTAATTGTTTAAGGCAGAAGAGCAAGTTTCATACTAGTTACTTCTCCATAGTTAGAAGCAAATGTTCTTAATAACATTTCATGTCACTGAATTTCCATAGAGGGGACACACACACACACAAATGGAATTATGTTTTGGAGGGCAAGCACCTTGTAGTACAGGCTTCCCCGGCTACGTTCTAGGTTCCCACTGGCATCAGTGTACCAGCTAGCATTGTTATGAGAGGCTGCGTTCAGCTTCAGTGAATTCTTTTGTTTGTTTTGAGATTCTTTCAACTTGTTTGCCCATTTTACGATGAGTGATTTACCAGTGCACCTGCCACACCATGCTGAGTGTTCTGCAGTTTTTGACCAAGACTGGCATGACTCCCTGTACCCTACCCTCCCTATTTACCTGATCTTGGCCCGAGCAACTTTTTTTTTGTTTCCCTGGTTGCAAAAATTCCTCAAAGGGAAATGTTTTGCTAATGTGGAAGAGGTAAAACAAAAACAGCAGAAGCACTAAAAGTCATCAAAATTGATGAGCTCAAAAACTGTTGAGCAGTGGAAAAAGCACTTGATGGGTGTATTGCATCAAATGGAGTGTATTTGGAATGTGACTGAAGTTTAAACATATAAGAATAAATACACAATTTTTAAATAAATAAATTCCTTTTTGGGGGGTCCCCCCTCATATACCACCATAATTTAGTGGGATGCAAAATTATGCATATAACCACAAAATAATTCTAATTTTATGATGATGTATTCTTTTTAAGTTCTGTGAAAATTTAGTTTTCTTATTCTTAGCTAATTCTATTCTTAAAATTTATGTCTTAATTCTGTGAGTTTTTTATTCTGTGCATGTTCACTTATTAATACTATTTTAAAATTATTCAGTTACTTGACAATGGATGATCTCAGTCTCCAAAACTTCTCAGCACATATTCAAAATTAATAAAACTAGATTAAATTAAATTAAACACATAATAATAATAACAAATATTTGTTGAGCTCTAATTATGTGCCAGGCACTGAGCTAGATTTTTTATGTAAACTATTGTAATGAAACCCTACACTGCCTTTAAAGATAATTATTATTGTACTAATATTACAAATGTAGAAACAGATAAGGTAAATATTGTCTTTATATTCACTTTATACCTAAGAAACTAAATGTTTAGAAAAATTACATGCTCACTTGGATATGAACTTAGATTCACTTCAGAAAAGTAAAATAGATGTTAGCTTCTCTTTTAAAAAATGTGAATTTATTAGATATGATTTAAATACTTTCTTTGCAAAACAACTTTAAAACCTAAAGCTATAAGTTTTTGAGAGAAACATGAAAATTTTTTCTCGTTAAAATTACTTTCAACCAAAGGGAGGCCCAAACTTTATCCGTATGATGTCCACTTGTATACCTAGTCCTGAATTGTACCCCACATATTTAGAATAAAAGAAAATAAAAATTAAAAGGAAGACATACAAAAAAAGATACTTTCAGTGTCTATTAGCGATTCAAAGTCTCATATTAGAAACATCATGTAGTTTATCTCATAGCCTTTTATTTTTTTTCACATTTATATTTGTTTATATTATTATTTTGTTGGCAGAAACATATTCCCTATTTCTAATTCCTTTATATATAAATATTTATCAATAATCAAGCTCACCACTGTTTGTATTTCTCCAAAAATCTCCCTACCATGACAATCTGTTCTGTTGTACTCTAGATGTGAATTTATTTATATTCCAGCACCTCCCGATGCACTTTGCAAATACTCTACTAGTAATCATTATGCATTTGTTGAATAAATGAGTAAATGCAATAAATAAGTAATGAAAGCCTGAAATCCCATGTCTGCTCTCCAAGATCCCTGTGCCAATTACTTACTCTTTTTGATCACCACAGGATGCCATGTCTCTAAATTACATATAGTGTGAGTGAGCTATTGTCCTTTTATGAAGAACCTAAATTTGAACACTTTAGTCATTGTCTCCTCTTTCCTCTTTAGACTTACCTTTCTCAACTGCAGATGTACAACACTCTCTCTCTCTCTCTTTCTCTCTCTTTACTTACATTATGTGCAAGAAGTTTTCCTTCATTTTTTTCACTAATGGAAAATTTCTTGCAGATAGGAACCATAATTGCTCCTTCCAGCATGTCATTCCTCATTTGCAATGCATGGAATCAATGTGTTCATTAAAGATTGCTCACCTTATGGAAAATACTATGTGGTATGATTTCTTGGTTGCTTAGTAGAGCACCATATGCTGCCAAATTTGTTCATATTTAAGGGTTTTTGTTGCTACATTTACTGCTGATTTTATATATAGAGGATGCCAAAAGTGTATACACATTTTAAGAAAGGAAACACTGTATTAAGATTGTAATACTCAGTATATACCAATAACAAAAGATGAATACAAGTCCTGTTTGACTTCTGCAGAAACAAGAGATGCTTAAAATGGTTACCATCAGTGTCTGGTCACTTCTGATTGTGGAAAACTAAAGTAAATCAGAGATAACACCTCTTGAAATGCATATACATTTTTGGCACCCCCAGTATATATATGAATCATTAATAGAGGGAAATACAGAAAATACATATATGCACACACGCAAATACACACACACACATATATATATACATATATTATATATAGGCACATATATATGCACATAATATCTGCATATGGCATTTTATTTTATATTCATATTATTTTACAAAATAAACAAGCAGCCACAATCCTGATTTCTAGAAATGTACATTACAATTTGAAAAGAACTTCAAAAAGTTTAACTCAGGCAATAACAAGATGATAGAGAACATACAGAATAATATTCACATAGTACATCATAAAGTGATTGAAATTAATTAATATTATAACAATGCTTTTGTGTTAATAACATATATAAGTTTGGAAGGAAAATGAAAATATAATATTAGAATAGTGTAAGATTAAAGGCATGGATTTGGGTATTGGAACTTAATTTAAATGTTAGGTGTTATAGAATCTTGGAAAAATCATAGAAACTCTGATCCTCAATACTTATTTCATGTCACTGTTTTGATGATTGAATAGCAAAAAGCAATTTTTAACCAAATATTAATTTTCCATCATGTATACTTTCACAAGTATATCCATATTCTTATATTACCTATTATTTAATATTTCTAAAAGTATACCTATACTCTGACCTTTACATTTAAAAATAACTGATTTAACAACAAAAAGGGTTATTGTGTTATTCATAGAGGGTTTTACTATGGAAAACTGGTTTAGTGTTGACTGCTGCTCCTAGTTTCAAACTCTTTTTCTTTGTTGTAGTCCTTCCTCCTTTCCTTAATTCTTAATGTGTTCAGATAACCCTTTGCTATCACGTTCCTAAATCCCTCCCCAAACCTTGTTTCTTTTTTTTTTTTTAACCCATACAGAGTTGCATCCAAGCAGAATCTGCTCTTAGAATCCTTTTATGAACTTCAACTTCCATCAAAATCCACTTGTTCTTTGCCTTTTCTTTTGGTCATGTTAGTTTATCTGATAAGATAGCTCATGTTGTATCTGATAATGAATCTTTTCAAAGCAAAAATTGACATCATCAATTTCACATAAGGCTGTCTTGGAGGGTTGGAACTGGACAATCCCAGGACTGAGTAGAATCAGGAACAGAAACTCCATCAGGCATTCAAACAACTACTGTGCTTTGGACAACACGCCTTTTGTCTGTTGTATTAATCTCTGTAAACAGCTGTTTCTTTATACATATGTCCATACCAGAGTTCTCAATTTCGTATGTTTGTGGTAGCAAACCACATGATCAGTCTTTTTGCTACAAATCAAAAAGTTCACCCAGGTTGGTGTCGGTTGTTCAACCCTTGATCAATGAGCCATTTCCAGGAGAATGTTGCCTGTGGTACAACTAAAACTGTTGAGGCCAACCCTTGGTGATAAGGACAAGTGGATTTCTCAGTCATGGAAAAAGTTATATACAGAAAAAAAATGTTCAGCTTAACAAATTTTCACAAAGGTAACACACTCATGTTATTAGTATCCAGATCAAGAATTATATTAATAGCACCATAAAACCCTTCTTATCCTTTTCCTCAAATATAACCCTTATCCCCAAACAAAACCACTACCTTGTGTTCTAATAGCTGATTTTAATTTTACCTGTTTTATATTTATTTTATAAATGTAATGATACATATTTAATTTTTGTATGATTCTTTTGCTCAATATTGTGTCACAGGTTTATCTGTGTTATTTTGTGTCATTATAATTTGTTTATTCTTATTACTGTATGCAATTGTTTGACAATACTACCTCCATTCTAATGTGGATGAATGCTTGCACTACTTCCAGGATTTGGTAATTTCAACTAATGCTGCTATGTACATTCTTGTACATATCCTTGGCTGTACATATATACACATGCCTATTATACCAAGAAGAGATATTGTGGGGTAATAAAGCCTACATGTGATAAACAGTGGGTTGTGTTTCCAAAGTGGTAAACCAATTTTACGTGCTCATCATCAGCACATGAGTATCCTAGGTTTTCTACATTCTAGACAATAGGTGGTATTATTTAGTCTTTTCCACATTGGCATTTAGTAATTATATTCCATTGTAGTTTTAGTTTCCATTTTTTATGACTATTATGGTTGAACACCTTTTTTATTTGAATACATACATTTTTGTAAAATAATTAAAGTATTTTGCTTATGGTTTCTACTTTTCTCATTGATATATATTTCTTATTTATATTTCTTATTTATATGCATACTATACAAGGAGGGACCTGAAAAGCCTCGAAATTCATTTATTAAAAAATTGTGTGTTTATTCTTGCATGTTTAAGGGTCATTTACCTTCAAAGTATTCTCCATAGGATGCGATACACTTACTGAAACACTTTCCAGTGCTCAAATTTTGAACTTGGCAATATTGATGTCTTTTAGTGTTTCTGCCATTTTTTTGTTTCACCTCTTCCATGTTGCAAAATGTTTCCCTTTGAGAACTTGTTTCATCCAGGGAAACAAAAAAACTGCCTGGGGCATTTTGGGTGAAGAGGGAAGGTGGGGCACCCAGGTCATGCTGTTTTTGGAAAAAAATAAATGCTGAACACAGAGTGGTATGGGTAGATGGGCTGATAAATCACCCATCATGGAATGGGCAAACACATTGAAAGACAAAGAAATACAAATTAAACCACCTAACTCTAGTCAGTATGGCCATCAAAAATAACAGAAAAAACAACAGATGCTGGAGAGGATACAGGAAAAGGGAATGCTTCTATGCTGTTGGTTGAAGTGTAAACTAATACAACCTCTTTGGAAGATGGTGTGGCAATTCCTAAAAGAGCTAAAAATCAACCTTCCATGTGACCCAGTAATCCCCCTTCTGGGAATATGCCCAGAGGAACTCAAATCATTCTATAAAAAAGATACGTGCACGTGCATTTTTACTGCAACGCTATTCACAATAGCAAAAACATAGAACCAACCATGTTGCCCATCAAAAGTGGAGTGGATAAAAAAAATGTGGTATATATACACGATGGAATATTACACAGTCATAAGGAAGAACAAAATTATGAACTTACAGCAACTTGGATGGATTTAGAGTCAATAATACTCAGTGATCTATCACAGAAACAAAGAACATGTTCTCACTCATAAGGGGACCCTGAACATTTATCATAATACTAAAAGAAAGGGTTTGGCAGTAGTGGGATGCTGCCGGGGGAGCGAAGGGGTGCATATAATATCAATAAAGGTATCTGATCTCAAAACAGGCAAAGTGGGGACCAAAGGGAGGCCCAAACTTAACCTGTATGATGACCACTTATCTAAAGTTAAAAAAAAAATAAACCATATGATGTTGAATAACGATCATATATACAAAAAAAAAAAAAAAGACTCTCTGCATTCCACTGAATCCGAATGCAGCCTCTCACAAAAATGCTAACTAGGACAATGATACCGATAGGTTTCTAGAACACTTATCTAATGGGAGAAGCCTGTACTACAGGGTACCCACTCTCCAAAAAATAATTCCAGATATTTTTAGGTCCACACACATACCTATGAGTGGGGACCTAAAAATAATAAATAAATATATATATAGCATAAAATATATACAGTATGCCATGTGCATTCTATATACGAGTCAGCTATAAGTATGGCAAATATCATTTTCAAATTTGTGGCTTGCATTTTCACTATCTTATTGGTGTTTTTATGAAACACATTTAATTTATCAGTTTCTAGCATTACAAAATTGGACTTCTAATGAAGTCTAATTTATTAATATTTGGCTTCATGATGGATTCTTTGGTGTTTTGTTTAAGAGACTTTGACTACTTGAGGTCAAGAAGAAACACTCCTATGTTTCTTCTAGATGAATATAGGTTTTAGCATTCACATTCAGATCTTAATTATTTTTTGCGTAAATCTTAAGGAAAAAGACTAAATTTGTTATATGTGAATTCCTCTGGACACAGAACTACCTTTTAAAAGATAATTATTTTAGCCAGGCTTAGTGTCTGAGCCTGTAACCCCAGCGCTTTGGGAGACTGAGGTGAGTGGGTTGCCTGAGCCTGTGGATTCGAGACCCGCCTGGGCAACTTGGTGAGATCTCATCTCTACAATAAATCAGAAATTAGCTGGTCGTGGTAACACACGCCTGTAGTTCTAGCTACTTGGAAGGCTGAGATGGAAGGATTGCCGGAGCCCAGCAGGTCGAGGCTGCAGTGGCTGGGAGCGGCCACTGCACTCCAGTCTGGGTGACAGAGTGAGACTCCAACTCAAAAAAAATAAATAAATAAATAAAATAAAATACAATAAAAGATATCTGCATTTCACTATCACCTAAGATGATTATACATGTATGGGTCTGATTATCAAATCTATTCCGTTCTATTGGTCTACTTACCTATCCCATATTACATTGTCTTAATTATAGTAAGTATTGACATTTGGTTCCTTAAGTACCCCATCTTGGTTCTTCAAGAATGCCTTGTCTATTCTTGGCTTTGCATTACCATACTATTTTTAAGTCAATGGCCAATTTCCACAAAGAAAAAATTTGCTGGGATATTGAGAGATTGCATTAATACAGTGGATAAATTTTGAGGAAAACTTAGATTTTGTAATACTGAATCTTGTAGTCCATGAATATGGAATAGTTCTCACTTATTCATGCTTTCTTCAATGGCTGATAGTATTTAACATACTTCCTGTTTAAGATAGTATTAATATTTGAATGTTAATACTGACTTATATACTTTAACTCAGAAGAGACTATAACTATAAATTTCAGATATCTAGTTTGGCTCTAGCTGAGTTGAAAGAGTAAAGAGTTGAAGAGAAAAGGTTGCACTATCTTTTTCATATCATAACTGGTAGTCGACTAATTTCTTCTTCTTCTCCAATATTTTGACAAAATCCTTTACATTTGAGAAGGCTGTTTTGGTATTTGCTTTACTTTAGCGTAGATTTATTTTCCCTCTAAGTCTAGTTCTAGGATGAAAGAAACCTATGTTTAATCACAAAGATTCATACTGAAATGGAATATGGAATTTGATTCCTAGATGAGCAAGGAAGCAAAGGGAAACTATTTTTCACCAAATACTCATGCTACTAGGCAAATTAGGTATATGGTTGGTGGAAAAGTTCCTTTCAGGCTTCCAGAGAGAAATGGTTTATTTGATATATCTAGTTTCCAAGTGATTGATTGTAAAGGAAAAAAAAAGATAATTTTAGCATATCAGTTTGCTAGATTTTATTTTCAAGTGAATATTTTCATAATACAACAAAGTAAGATCTGTCTATCTACCAGAAAAGCTAGATCTATCTATCCGTAAGATCTATTTGTATATCATTTTATGTTAAAGACCTTTTCAATATATTTCTATCCCTATTTTTTTATTCACTGTAGGAACAGATACGTTTCAGCTGATACGATTTGGATAAAAGACATGGGAACTAGAATACATATGGAATTATATCTCCAAGAGAATATTAATGGTTTTATAATAAAATACAAATAGTTATCTGAGAAAAGTATTGAAAAATAATTATTTATTCTCTACATTTAACAATTTTTGGAAAATTCAGCTAGGTTTGGATTTGGGTCACCTAGATTCAGATCTGAAGTAATTGTTTAGTAAATTTTATTTTAATATTAATAAATATCTTCACTATTGACTTTATGGGCACTATTCTGGTCAAGTAAGATTCTGCTTTCACAAATCTTATAACACCTCAAGTTGTTTCATCATGATAGAAATGTGCTAGCCGGGCTCGGTGGCTCAGCCTGTAATCCCGCGCCTTGGGAGGCTGAGGTGAGTGGATTGCCTGAGCCCGCGGGTTCGAGACCCGCCTGGGCAGGCGAAACCTCATCTTTACAATAAATCAAAAAAATTAGCCGGGCGTGGTAGTGCACGCCTGTAGTTCCGGCTACTCGGAAGGCTGAGGTGGAAGGATCGCCAGAGCCCAGCAGGTCGAGGCTGCGGTGGCCGGAAGCGGCCACTGCACTCCAGTCTGGGCAACGGAGTGAGACACCAACTCAAAAAAAAAACAAAAACAAAAACAAAAAACAAATATGCATGTGTACCCCCTGAATCTAAAATTAAAATAAATAAATAAATAAATATAAAAAATAAAAGTGAAAAGCTTAATTTTAAAAAAGTTAAGTGTGATATCAGCAGGATATCCTAAAATCATTGCCAATTTCCACCTAGAAAGAACTGCTCAATAGTTATTATTATAGTTATTAATATTGATTATATATTTAGGAAAACAGATTTACAGGTTTCCCCTCCCTAATCACACCAACCCTCCCCAACCTGCCCACACTGTACACCTGGAGAGGTGATCCCTGGGAAAATGGAAGAAGGCTCTCAATAGCCTTGTTGTAACTACTAATAAAGTCAATTTGTTCAGTTACAGGAATTTTTTGTTTGTTTATTTTATTTTATTTATTTTTGGTAGTCTTGAGCTGAGTAAGATTGACAAAAATGAGTTTCACCAAGTGTCATCTGAAGACGTTGCCGCTTTGAGTTAAGAACTCTTGATCAGTAACATGCTTATATCTGAGATCCCTCCCCATGGCTAAGCACAAATATTTTCTCAAGAAGCCTCAGCAGTGTGTTTATTTTGTTTTCCTAGATATAAATCCTCTGAGACTTTTTAGTTATCTGATCAGGTCTGAGAATCTGGTCAATTGAAAAAAATTGTTTTTTATCCTCTAACATCTGTTCTGTGATCTGTCTATTGTCATGAGTGTTGTTTATCTATCAGAGGAAAAGTCTATAAGGAAAGAACAAGCAAAGGCCCAATAAGTCTGTTCTCCAACTAGCCCCACGGGTTGATAGCTTAGAAGGGCTGACACGCTTTGGATAAACTTTGTCCTTTAGATAAACTTTGTGTCAAGTCACCATTTCAAAACTCGTAAAGGCTTCCTGTCTTTCTTTGTGACCTTGAGAACTACTTTATTTCATTTTTTGCCCTGATTGTAGACAACTGACCTTTGCCCAAATTCCAGAGACTCAAGGTCAGGCAAGTGCCATCCTTACAGACCACCACTGCAGCTTTCATGGGCTCTGTACAACCTAAAACTGTACCCTGTTTCCTCACTGTAACACAAATGTGCATGCTTATCTCTACAACTAGCACAATTTCACCAGGGATAATCTGGGATTACAATGGCAACTCTGTGGAAATTTTGACGTAAACACTTGAGAGGCACTTCAGAACAAAAGTAAAGAAACCTGGGAAAGAATATTGTCTTGGTTGTCTAAGAAAGGTTCTTTTGTTTAAAGTTGGAGATTATTTTCATACTTTGGGGATTAAATCAGTGCTGGTTTTTTAATCAGATTAATTAATAAAATCAAGCATTTAAACAAATTTTAATGTCACTCTTTTGGAAGTTATAGTTCAAAACCTGTTTTTCTACATAGAGACATTTTTCCCTATCTTTTCTGAGGAAACATAATTAGCCTTTGTCAGTATTGAGTTCAGACTCATCTAAAGCAGGTTCCCTTTTCTTTTGTTACCTCTATTCCTTTTCCTTTCCTTCTCTCTTTGGAAACTAATAATTACCTTATCAAATGAGTCACTCACTTTTTTATGTGCACATTCTAGGAATATCTAGTCCAGATAAACAGTCAAAATGTCTGAAAGAAATAAAGAAAACATTATTAAACCATATTTCTTTTGTGGGCACTAAAATGTACATTTATATAATAGCCTTTATTATAATTATGAGACAAGAAGAAAAGGTATAAAATGTAAATTAAAAGATTAAAATTTGGCATGATTCAGTGTCCAAAAAATTACTTTGCTATGAAAACTTATGTCATTATATTACATTAGTTTTAACAAGGTCAGAGTTAAATTTCTTTTTATTAAACTGAATTGTCTACATTGGTTATATGAGTTAAACAGATTCCACTAATTCCATAACTTGTTTAAAATTAAAAATTATACCTATAAAGTTATATTAAGCTAAAATGAATAATAATAAATACCTTGATAAATGTTATGAAATTTGTACAATGCTATAAGTCATAAAAATTTGTTTTTTTGGCTTTTTTGTTTGTTTGTTTTTAAAGATTTATTAACAAAATTATAATTTCCTGGTTCTTAACTAACTTTAAGACTCTAGACAAATAGTTAACTAATAGGTAACTTTAGATTTCCAGACAATTTCTAAATAAGAAGCATACAAACATTGGCCATTAAATATAATTTTTAACTTTCTTTCTTAAAATTAAAATAGATTAACAAAATATGCAAATACCTTTAAATGACATTATATGTTTATATGTCAAAATTGTTTAAATTGCATGAAATAAATGTTAGTAGACTGAAAAATATCTAAATCAATTTGATCTTTTCTCTCCTTCTTTTTTGTGGCCAAAGGAAAAAAAGGTTGATTACTTTGGTAAAAGATGATAATTAACATAAATGGATAATACAGAGAAATACAAATATGTATAAAGGATAATAAATATGATTTTCTGTTTGTTTATTAGGAAAGCTGAAATATATTCAGAAGGTAAATAGAATTGCATATTATTTTACTTAATAGATTTAATTTTAAAGTTATAGTTAAACATTTTTAAAGTATTACCTATTTTTTTGTTGTTGTTTTGTTTTTTTTTTTCAGTAGACATAGAAAAAGCTTTTAATAATATTCAACATTCATTCCTGGTTTTTAAAAAAATATCTCTCAGCTAACTATTGACAGAAGAGACCTTACTCAGTCTGATAAAGGACATCTACCAAAAACCTACAGATAACGCCATGCTAACAATGGGACACTGAAGTACTTTTCCACCAAAGTCAGAAACAGGGAAAAAGTGCTTGCAGCATCTCTTTTCAACATTGTACTAGAAGTCCTAGTTGACGCAGTAAAGTAAGAAAAATAAGTAAAAGGCATCCAGACTGGAAAAGAAGAAATAAAATTGCCTTTGTACACAGACAACATGATCATCTTTATAGAAAATCCTGTGACACTTACAAAAAACATACTAGGACTAATAAGTAAGCTAAGTGAGTTTGCAAGTTCAATATACAAATTTCAGTTGCATTTCTATACACTAGCAATGAACAATCAGATATTAGAATTAAAAAACAGCATCGTTAACAATGGCATAAAATTTGAAATACAAGTAAGTTTTTTTTAATATATTTTTCATTTTAAAATTGTGGAGTACAATTCAGGATTAGGTATACAAATGTTCATTGTGTGGGTACCCTTGATCACTTCCCCAGGCAGTTTCCCACTACTGCCAATCCCACCTACCCGCCTTCTCCCCCATGCCCCCGCAGTTTCATGCTACTTTCAATCCTTTTCTTATAGTATTACAATAGTTGTTCAAGGTCCACTTATGAGTGAGAACATGTGATACTCAGTTAAAATCCTCAAATTTCTAATGGCCAAAGTGTTCCACAAGGCTTGAGGGACCACAAGCCTTCTAGGACTCATAAATTACCTCCTTCCGAGTTCATAAGAGGTTGCCTCATGCATTTGGGAATTACTTCCAATCCTTGATTCTATCCTGTTACAATCTAATGTGATTATTGGAGGAAAGTTGCACTTCTAAAACATTCACCTACACATCCAGTGTATGATCTGAAACATAGATACTTGGTCTTCTGTACAAGACTTCAGAGAAAAACCTCTCTAGAAACTTGATGGAAAGGACCTTACGAGGTACTGTTAACACCTGATGCAGCATTAAGATTCCAGTGTTTTAATCTTAGATTCATGCTTCCCAACTATAATGACATATATAACTTCCCCATGACTACTAGAAGTCCATTCCATTAGACCTCAAACTGAAGATTTTTAGAAATTCACCAGAAGGGTTGAGTTACATAAGCTAACAACTTCTGCCAGAACAGTGGAGCAAACTGTTGACCACAGTAACAGCTTTCATGTAAGACAGAACAAAATTAATTTTCTGATTATTTAGTACCCTTTTTCTTTCCCTTTACTCTGCTACTCATCTTGCCTGTCCAGTGTACATTGGCCACCTCTTTTAAATAATATGATTGTTCTAATCTTCACACTGTTATTTTTCTTACCTATAATGGTTTTCTGCCACTTAAGAAAAAACCAAAACTCTCTGATATGTTTGTCTTATACTATGTCTACTGTTCTGAATCTAGCTGATTGCTGATGAAATTTAATAAATTTTTAAAAAAACAATTCAAAAGGTAATTTTTCTTTTGCGTATCTTTTCTGATATTTGAATCCCTCACATAATGAATTCCAAACTTCAGTCTTATAAAAATTGTACAATGATCCCCCATCAACAAAATATTTCTGCTGAGGTCCTTACAACCCTGTCAGCAAACACTAATCCTTTAGGAGTGGGAACAATGATTGGGCCTACCATGGATAAAAAAACAGTTACTTCATTTCTTTCAGAGACAGTTCAGGCTGCTTTGCAGGACCTGTTTGACTTCACTGAAGGAATCTGCCCAACTCAAGTGACACCCCTTTATCCTTAACAAATAAAGAAAAGGGCTCATTCCTATTGTGAACCATAATTCTTAAATCCCCAGTATCAATGCAGTTTGCCCCACCAGAACAGTCCTTTGTATGTGGACACCTGTCACACACTAACTTATCCTGTGTATTCAGGAAAAATGTTAGAGAATTTCAGATATTTAAAACTACCACCCCTCTAGTGAGTCATATTTCTCTAAAAAGAATACAGAGAAACCTTCAAAAGAGGCAAGGTTTCTTGAGAAAACTCCCAGGTGGAAAACTAACTCCTTGTCCTGTATACTATGTGTGTAAGTCAGGGTTCTCCAGACAGAACCAATAGGATATCAAGATGATAGGACAGATGATAGATAGATTAGATAGATGACTGATAGACAGACAGATAGATAGAGATGATAGATAATAGAGAGATGATACATACATACAGAGATAGTTACAGAGAGAGATAATAGATAAATAGATGATAGATACAGAGATAGATTAGATACAGAGATAGACATAGATGACAGAGAGATGATGATAGATGATAGATGATTGATAGATAATGATAAATAGATAGATAGATAGATAGAAGACAGATGATAGATGAATGGATGGAGAGAGAGAGAGAGAGAGAGAGATAAAGAGGAGATTTATTAGGGAAATTGGCTTACACAATTATGGAAGCTGAGAAGTCCCATAAAAGACCATCTGCAAGCTGGAGACACTGGAATGCCAATAGCATGGCTCAGTCCAAGCTTGAAGGCCTCAGAACCAGGGAAGCCAGTGGTGTAATTCTCATTCCAAGGGCAAAGCCTTCAGAACCTGGTGAGCAGCTGGGGTAAGTCCTGGAGTCCTAAGGCCAGAGAGTCTGTAGCTCTCATGTCTAAGGGTGGGAGGAGGAAAGTGTCCCTGCTCCAGGAGATAGCAAATCATTTTCTCTCCTTTTTTTTTTTTTTTTGTTCTATTTTGGCCCTCAGTCAATTGGATGGTATCCAACCACATTGAGAACAAATCTTTCCTACTCAGTCTACTGACTCACATGATAGTCTCTTCTGGAAACACCCTCGCAGACATATCCAGAAGCAATGCTTTACTTCTCTAAGTAACCCTTTATCCAGTCAAGTTTATACCTAAAATGAACTATTAAGCTATGCAAGCGACTACCACGGCTGGAAAGGAACACCCAAAACTTGTCTCTGATCATGGAAAAAGTCATAAATTATACAACTTCTACCCTGGAAGCCTAGGTTTAAATTTAAATTCATTTGGCAGAGTTGTCATGGATAATCATATAACCCTTAGTTTCTTCTTAGCTAGCCAAAAATAAATTTATGCCAAAGTAAACACTTCTTGCTACCCTGCAGTGATATTACAGAACAGCCTATAGCTATGGGAGAAAACCTCCTGGATAGCCAGAAGAGAACAAATAGATTTGGGGTGGGGGGGCATACCTTCATTGACTGGGTATGATAATCTGAATCCATATTATAAGAACTAATAACCATATTTGTTTCTGCAAAGTCCTGCTTCCTTGAATCCTACCCTCAAATTACCTAACCCAAGCACAAATACTATAATAATGCCTTATTAATTCCTGAGACACCTCAGTTTCCAATGGTGGACACATCTTCCATGGATCCAGGATGTCCATAAACCCAACTTTATTTAACTACAGGCGAATCTTTAATGGCTTTTGACTAGAAAACACTGATCCTTAAAATCCACATAATAATCTAAAGAATAAAAGAGGTATATGGTAAAGCATAACTTAATTTAACCTATCCAAAGAAATGGTTTGTAAACATATATCTGATGTAGACGAGGTATTTTTCGATTCTCTTTTAGAGACTGACGTGAAGATGTAACTTGAAAACATGGTTGGCATGTAAATAATGTCAAAAAAAAGAAAAAGTGTTTTTTCTTTAGTACTTCCTACAGTATCTTCTGCAGAACATGAATACTATGAGATGCTCTGTAAATGAAAAGGCTTCCATGATCAAGTCAAAGAAACTCAACAAGCTCTAACTGGAGAATCATGATGCATTTTAAAGGCACTATGGAATCCTGCGAAAAAAAAAGATCTTGCTTTATACAGAATTTCCCTTTCTTTTTTTGACCCTTAAAACTTTTTTGCACATTAACAGTCTAACAGTTCATAAAACTAATGTTCTACACAATCCTAATTGGGGAAATACTGATATTATTATATAAATTATCTGAACTATAATTTTGACAGAAGAGAAAAGAAACCCCCATCTAATAAGCCAGATCAACCAGCAAAGATGTAATGGATCGTGGAGTTCAAGTGTTTGGAATCAGGACGCTCTAAGCATATTCAAGCATCCATTATTTCACTTGTAAAATGGAAATTGTACTAGTTTCCTAGGGTTATCGTAGCAAAGTATTAAACCTAAGTGGCAACAACAGAAATGTATTCTCTCACAGTTCTGGAAGCTAGAAGTCAAAATCAGGTTATCAGTGGGGCTGTGCTTCCTTCAAAGGCTCTGGGAAATAATTCTTCCTTGCCTCATCTACTTTCTGCTGGTTACCAAGAAGCCTTGACATTCTTTTCCTTGTAGACACATCACTCCAATCTCTTAACTCTGTCATCATGTGGCAATTTCCTTCTGTGTCTTCACATTATCTTCTTTCTGTGTCTCTGTGACTTCTCCTTTTCTTTTAAGAACATCAGTCATACTAGGCTTAGGGCTTACCCTATCCAGTATGACCTCATCTTTACATTGCATCTGCAAAGACCCTCTTTCCAAATAAGGTCATATTCACAGGTACTTGGGGTTAGGACTTATGTTGTTTTGGGGGACATAATTTAACCACAACAAGTCTATGTAACATCTATTTCATAGAGTTGTTGTAAGGATTACATGAGAGACAGAGAGAGAGTGTGCCTCACAGGGTATTTGGCACTGGGTAAGAGCTTCCTAACTACTCCACCTTCATGAATGAATGTAGGAATGATCTAACTACAACATCTGTCATCCCATTGGTCACCAGAAATGAGTTCATGACATCAATTCTCATAGTCACATAAAATATAAAAAGTAGACTCCTACTGGTGCTTGTTAGAAAGACATACTCTACAGAAAGAAACACTGATTGATTATTCTCAGATTATTCCGACACATTTATAATGAAAATTTCTGAAGACTACTCCTTTGTTCTGAGCTTATTCCCTCCAGGGAATCCTCTGATAACCCACCCATAGTCAAGTCTCTCTGGAAGTGTGGACTATGGATTATATACTGAAAGAATCCAATAAAGGGAAAGTAGAATCTCTCAGTAAGCCCCCATCATAAATTTACAAATCAAAAATATGGGTTAAAAATTAGTCCCTTGTGAGTTAAACTGATTTATTGAGAACTGATAATATAAAATTTTTCACATGCAGAAATAAGGGCCCAATCGTATTCCTGACTTGACCCCTGAGGCCATAGTTCTGATTATACTTATAATGGCTCTCTCTTTTTTACCTATCTCAACAGCAAATCTGAGGTTTTAGGTTAGATTATAAAAGGAATAGTGAGGCCACTAGCTAGAATGGAGAGCACATACTCTAGGGCTAAGGAGACAGGTCAGGGCTACAGATACAGTTCAAGGAAATAGTTACATAGAGGCCGGAAGTCTCTGAGCCAACTTAGAAAAGGGAATATGGCAAAATGAGAAGCTTGGAGATAGTGTCTTATCTCAATCTTATTGTGCACGAAAATTTCTATCAGTTGGCAGGCCACAACAGAAGGACTAAATGCAAAATCAGAAGGTACTCATTTGGAATGCTAGAGGTCATATGGGCAGCATGAACAAGTCAAATCAATGAAGCAAACCTGGAGTTGGATTAATGCCACAAGTGTATCAGCTCTGGATGGGCAGGGCACTACAACCATAATTACCACATAGAGCCTAGGGAACAAGGAGACAAAGCACAGGAACTAAGACTGGTATGGGACCACAAGAATTTTCACTGAAGTGTTCCATTACAAATGGCCTTTTATTGAAAAAGACAGAATCCTGTCTATCTACACGGCCATACAGAACCTATTTTATTCTTAAAGAACCTGACTTTGGAACCAGGATTCTGCTAGAATCTTTTTTTTTTTTTTTTTTTTTGAGTTGGAGTCTCACTCTGTCGCCCACACTGGAGTGCAGTGGGAGCGGCCATTGCAGCCTCGACCTGCTGGACTCCGGCGATCCTTCCGCCTCAGCCTTCCAAGTAGCTGGAATTACAGGCATGTGCTACCACGCCTGGCTGATTTTTTTATTTATTGTAGAGATGAGGTCTTGCCTAGTTGCCCAGGGGGGTCTCGAACCCGCGGGCTCAGGCAATCCACTCACCTCAGCCTCCCAAGGTGCAGGATTACAGGCTGAGCCACCAAGCCCGGCTTCTGTTAGAATCTTAACAGCTTCTTAAATCTAAGAGGCCAGAGAAGGGACTGAAAAAGTAGGAATAGACTTAAAAGCAATCAAGTCCTGAAACTCTTTGATCAAAGATCCCCACTTGTTCTAACTCAAGACCAACAGAGTTTGTAATTGCAGTGGGAAGGGCATGCTGGGAAAGCCAGGAACCAGCCCTGGACTCCTCCTTCTCTGGGGTGTGCCAAGCCTTCAGGTACACTGTCAGCTACAGATGCTGGGGGAAAGTCCCTTATCATAGACAGGGCACAGAATCCAACAGGCATGACCACAGACAAGAGATCATTAGAAAAGTTGGTAATAGGTGGTCCACTGAGAGTTTGAGGTAAGTGGGACCAACAACAGACCGCAGCAACAAGGACTACTTGGGCAACAGGAGAGGAAGGCAGAACTCATTGGAGAAGTCAGCCTGCAAGCAACAAGGCCTTTACTACCAGGGCATAGTGCAAGAAGAGGACTTTAAAACTGGAAGGAAGCCTGGCTAGGGCAAAAAGCATGGGTACTAGACTCAGTCATGAGCATACAGACTCAGACCAAGACAGGGATTCCAAGACAGGGGTCCATTCCCCCTAATGAGTTGGCAGCTGAATCTCAAGAATAAGAGAGAAGTTTCATTTTAGAATCAAGGTACAAGTTCAGGATCTGACCAACCCCTAGGGTAACACTGAGTCCCAGAGTTGCTTCAGCTTCTCTGTTTGAGGTTTAGGCAGGTTAGTCTAGACCCACAGGGAGCTGGCAGGCAGTGGGGAATGGTTGATGGCTATCAAGCAGACCCAGTTGTAGGAAGACAATCACTGTAGAGGCTGAAGGCTTTGATACCAAGAGCACCTCTTCCCTGGAAAGCTAAAGAAAAGAAAAAATACACAAACACCTTTTCTAGAAACCTCATGTAGTTAAAGGCCACCAGCAAAAGACAGGGCTGGCTTAGGTTCAAAGTTCTATTTAGTTCAACACTTTCTCTTGAGAAACCTTTAAGATATTCTGATTTTTCTTTCCTGTTCATATAAAATACATTTGACTACACCATATTGCAACCTTTCACTGGAATATATATAAAGAAAAAATATCTCCTAGATGTGTCTGTAAAAATCAGCAAGATCAATTAAGTATGTGAAAGAAAGCTGAGAAATATATGAAGAGGTAAATTCAAGAGAAACTGGGAAATAACTTAACAGCATAATTTCCACTGCCTTCATGGGAGGAGTGAGCATGTGCACAGCTTACTGTACTAAAAAGAGGCTCAGAACAAAGAAGGAATTAAGACTTTGTCTCCTGCAGTTTCACTGGTAATTAAACAACAAAGAAGGAACAAGCAGCAGCAGCAGCAGATGGAGATTCCATGTCTGAGTTAGGAAGAAGACCAAACATGTTGTGTGGCCAGTTAAGGTCTGATGAGGATGAATAGCTTACACTGATGCTTAGAATGTTTTCACAGTCATAGCAAAGCTGCAACTGCTCACAGTCTCACAGATTTTTTTTTTATCTATACTTTTAAAAAAAGCTTTTGATACTTTCTCATGGGATCATTAGATGTTGGTGCAGAGTCCTCCCCACCACCCCTCTTCAGCAACACTGACCATGGGCCCACAGGTGTGTCCACTTTCAGTCATCAGATTTGGACCTGTGTAGAACACAAAGACACAATGACTCAGATATACCCAGAACAGCAGCAAGCGATGTGCAATTAGATAGCCAACTGCAATGGCATTGCGGTAAATTGCTAAAGAGCAAATAATCTTCAAGAGAATAGAGGTTGCTGCAGTTTGCATCTTATTTACAAGGAACTAACGATGAAATTCTGTGCAGAGCAGCCCTGAGATAGAGTGCAACAGCACCTAACCCATCAGAAGGGGAGAAATGGTCGACTTGCCACGCAGCAGCCTCTGTGGTTGCTACTCAGTGATATTCTAACCAATTGTTTGACTACTGTCTCTAGGACCTGTTACTTACACAGTGGAAATCCTTCTGGTAAACTGGCATCAGGGCCTTGGGATGTCTGAATGCATCGGACACCCTCATAGCTCTTCACCTCAAGCCACCCTGTCATGGTCAAATCTGCCCAAGGGCTCTGGAGAAGGGCATTTCCTCCATCAGCTCATCCTACCTCAAGCCACAGATACTTTCATCAAACAAGGAGCAACAGCAAGTTGCACTGCAGTTACTCTGTGCCAGGCACTCTACCAAGCTGCTTATGTGTATTAACTCAGGTAATGCTCAAATAGCCCTTGGTACTCTTACTGCATAAGAGCTCTAGGTGCTCTGACTCAACCATTGTATAGATGATAAGACCAAAGTGTGGAGACATAGAATAGCTTGTGTGCCCAGGTTCCCTCGTCAGTCAGTGGGAGGATGGGGCTTGAACCCAGTAGTCAGCTCAATTACAGTGCCATTCTGCTTCTCTGAGTCACATATACTTGGTCCTGTGTGCAAGGCAGTGGATAAAATACAGTCTCTGACCTAAAGGAACCTCCAGGGTGGTGAATGAGTCAGACAAGTTAACAGAGCAAAGCTCTGTGAGGGTCAAGAGCCATCAGAAAGAAATGTAAAGAGTGCTATGAGAACACAGGACAGGGGCCACAGCCAGCCTGAAGGAACAAAGGGTGAGTTTTGTGAAGTCTTGAGGAGAGAGGCTGAGTAAGGAGAGAGGAGTAGGAATTCCAGACAAGGGAGCAGGATGCCCAAAGGCCCCAAGGTGAGAGCATATGGCAAGACTGGGGAAGTGCAAATAATATAGTATGGCCTTGGTGAAGCATGCAAAGGAGAACAGGGCAGGCAGAGAGTAGATTCAAGGGGGCCTATAACTACACTAAGAACTTGGGGTTTTATCCTAAGGAAATTGAGAGACCCTGAAAGCTGAGGAGCAGATCTGCATTTTAAAGAGATGATTCTGGCAGCAGATGGAGGACAGCTCAGGGGAGGCTAGCCTGAGTGCAAACGAGTAGAGATGCTTGGGTGAATAAGATATGAAAGATCAGGGGGAAAGGGAGTCAAGGAACCTCTCTGGTATTTTGGGAGGGAAGCGATGTTTTTCGTTAATAAAAGGAACATACGTAGTTGGTGACCACTATTGGAATGTTTTCCTTAATTCTTTCTTTTATACCTCTCATCCAATCAATTGACTGAGTTATCACCATTGTTTTTAATATGATGTTTCTTGTATTTTATTTGTACTCTATATGTGCCATATCACCAACCTAACCTCTGCTTTGTTAACTGGTATCTAGAAACCATAACCCTCTTCTGCTTACAAAAATGTAACCAGTTAACTCTGTGTACCATTGCCAGAAGTAGCCAATCAAAATGCAATTTTCATTTAACCCTGAGTCTATAATTATCCATCAGACCAAATGCAAATTCCTCAACCAGAAATATCTTTCCACCACTTGGCCCCAGCCGTACCTGTGTTCTCATATATGAGAGTCAGCACCAACTACTGGAGCCATACAATGAGGTAACAGATAGTGAAAGAGCACAGAGGTCTGGGCCCTGATCTGCCATTTCCTAATTGGGGACCTTGGAAAGACATCACTTAATTTCTTTGGAGAAGTTCATGACACGGAGATAAGGAAGCCCACAGATTCTGTATCTGAAGATGGCTCCAAGAGAAGCAAATGTAATAAGGCTTGTAAAAGAACTTTGAAGACTGTGAAGTTGGCATCATTGTTATTATTTTACTGCTTCTCAAGACTAGGCAGCCTGGACCTAGATTTACACTTCTTCATGAATGTTCTCGTGTCTTTCATGACATTCTCTTTGGTCTCTAACCTCCCTGCTTCCGATCTCCCCTCTTCTTCCGTCTGCAATATGCCTAGCTCTTGCCAATCCAAATTCTCTTTTTCAGCGTCTACATTGCCTTCTGCACATTGCCTTACCCAGCTGACACTTAGCACAGAACTGTCTTTTTTGTCATTCCTACCACTTTTGTGAAAAAACGAACACATTTTAAGATTAGTTCTCCATGTGCTTTGGTAGATATATGTTAGACAGACGCATCATGTTGGTCTTTCCAGATTATCAAATCTGGAGAGAGAGACAGTCTTCTACTGATTTTGAATACCTATTCTGCTAAGCATATGTTTAAAAGAAGTTTGTAAACTCTTCATGACTAGACAAATGAGTGTTACTATAACGTACTCTTAAAGCATATGTATTAGGCAGGGAACCATAGGATTTGATGTTTCTGGTGAATCTGCAGCCCCATTAGGCTTCTCCTTTTCCTCTTCAATTTCATCTAACCACCCTGTTGCTGTGGGTTTGACTTCTCCACAGCAAGATGCTTCTGCTTTAATATCCCACCCTGCAATTCACAACTTTTCCCACAACAGTTGTTTATTTTAGTTAATAACTTTAGAACATAACTTGAATTTTAACTCCCAGAGCCACTACATGCTATGGAATGGCAAATAGTCAATTTTTAATAATTAATATGAATGTTCACAGGAAATATACCCTAGACTAACTAACTAGCTATGCAGCTGTGTCTCAGGCCTGAGAAACAATCCAGTGAGTAGTCCCCAGCAGACTGGCCCCAGGACAGCTGGGCAGTTTTGTGCCTACATACCATGTTTAAAAAATAGTCCCATAGGTCACCCCTGGCAAGTACACCCTTAGGCCAACCAAGCACCCTTGTGCCCATGTCCTGGGCCAGAAAAACAGCCCCATGTACTATCCCTGGACCAGACAAGCAGCTATGAGCCTATATCCTAGGTCTGAGAAACACGCCCACAAGATGCTTCTGGAAGGCATGCCCCCAAGGATGGCCAAGTACCCACATGTTCATACTCCAAAACAGAGTAACAGCACGGTGGCCCTAACCTCAGTGAACCAGACACCTAGTTGATTGACCCACCATATGTATGCACAAGCCCCTGACCTGAGGAATAGCACAACAAGCCTGCATCTGGCAAAGCTGCACCACTATTGTCACAGCTCTCTCAGCCTAAGACACTGAAAAACTTGCAAATACCACTAGTGTGGATTATAGCAGAAGAAACTACATGGAGACCACACTACTGTGTACACCTACAACCATGACCAACACACACCACCAAACTGACACCCAAGACCCATTCACACAAATAAGTCTTTTACTCTGAAACCTACTTCATAAATTTGGATGAAGTTACTTTCCTACCACATGCATAGAAATCAATGTAGGGACATATCAAACATGAAAAGGCAAGGAAACATGACATCTCCAAAGAAAAGCAGCATACCCTAATCATAAGGAAATATATAAAATTTCTGAAAAAAAAGAATTTAAAATAATAATTTTAAAGAAACTCAGTGAGATACAAGAGAATACAGACAGACAATTCAATGAAATCAGGAAAATAATGTATGATTTGAATTAAAAATTCAAAAAGGCATAGACTTTACAAAAAAGAATCAAACAGAAATCCTAGAGCTTAAGAATTCAATGACTGAAATAAAAATACAATTGGGAGCTTCAACAACAGACTAGACCAAGCAGAAGAAAAATTTCTGAACTTGAAGACAAGTCTTTTGAAATAACACAAGCAGACAAAAAAAGACAAAGAAAAAGAAATTTTAAAATGAGGAAAGCCTGCAGGATTTATGGAACACCATTTCCATGGTAAGGAAACATATTTAATGAAATAATAACAGAAAACGTTTAAAATCTTGAGAAAGAGATAGACATTCAAGTACAGAAGGCTCAAAGAACATCAAACAGATTCAACCTAACAGGTCCAAAGCACATTATAGATTAATTGACAAAAGTCAAAGACAGAAGAAGTGAATTTCTCAACAGAAACCTTGCAGGCAAAGAGAGAATGAGATGATATATTCAAAGTAATGAAAGAAAACTAAAACCTGCCAGTCAAGAATATTACACCAAGCAAAGTTATCCTTCAGATATTAAGGAGAAATAAAATCTTACATAGACAAGCAAAAACTAAGGGAATACGTCACCACTAGATTGGACGTACAAGAAATGCTCAAGGGAGTCTACATCTAGAAGTAAAAAGACAATAACCATCATCATGAAAGCATGTGAAACTTTACAGTTCACTGGTAGAGCTGATACACCAAGAAGAAAGATAAAGAAATCAAACCTTATCACTACAGAAAACCACCCAACTGCAAAAATAAATAAGAACGGAAGTAAGGAACAAAAGATAAATAAAACAACCAGAAAACAATTTTTTAAATGATAGAAGTTCTCACCTATCAATAGCAATCTTAAATGTAAATTGATCAAATTCCCCACTGAAAAGATATAGAACGGCTGGGCTCGGTGGCTCAGCCTGTAATCCCAGGGCTTTGGGAGGCTGAGGTGAGTGGATTGCCTGAGCCCACGGGTTAAAGACCAGCCCAGGCAACTTGGCAAGACTTCATCTCTACGATAAATACAAAACTACAGGTAGCGTGCACCTGTAGTTTTGGCTATTTGGAAGGCTTAGACGGAAGGATGCCAGAGCCCAGTAAGTCAATGCTGGGGTGGCTGTGAGTGTGCCACTGCACTTCAGCCTGGGTGATGGATTAAGACTCCAACTCAAAAAAAAAAAAAGATATAGACCACTTGAATGGGAAAAAAACAACATCAACACTTATACTGAAAGTGAAGGGATGGAAAAAAAATATTCCATGCAAGTGGAAACCAAAAGCAAGCAGCAGTAGCTATATCATATCAGACAAA
>CAUYQG010052731.1:0-17697 GCA_963574415.1 Tarsius wallacei
TTGGAAGAATCAACATTGTTAAGATGTCTGTCCTACCCAAGGCAATCTATAGATCTAATGCAATACCCTTTAAATTACTAGCAGCATTCTTCTCAGACCTGGAAATGACAAGACAGGAATTCTTATGGAAACATAAACAACTTCGAATAGCCAAAACAATCCTCAGCAAACCAACAAAAAAAGCAGGAGGTGTCACACTCTCAGACTTTAAACTTTATTCTAAAGATATAATTATCAAAACAGCCTGGAATTGGTATAAGAATAGGCATTTAAACCAATGGTACATGATAGAGATTCCAGAAGCAAAACGTCAGTTTCTCAACCAACTCATATTCGACAAACCTCCACCACCAACCACTGTGAAGAAGAGAACTTATTTAGTAAATGGTGCCGGAAAAACTGGCTGAAGATTAAAACAAGACCCTTACCTATCACCATACACAAAAATCAACTCTAAATTGATCAAAGACCTAAATGTAAAACCTCAAACTATAAGAATCTTAGAAAGTGCAGGAGACACCCTTATGGAAATTGGAACTGGCAACCAATTCCTGGTCAAAGTCCCAAGTGCCTATGCCATAAGAGATAAGATAGACAAGTGGGATGTCAAACAGACAAGCTTCTGCAAAGCCAAAGAAACCATCAAGAAAGCAGGGAGATAGCACACAGACTGGAAAAAAATATTTGCCAATTGTATGTCTGACAAAGGCCTAACAGCTAGGATCTACAAGGAACTCAAACGTGCCAAAAAGAAAAAAAAAAAAAAGCAGCCACATTACAAATGGGCAAAAGATATGAATAGACAGTTCTCAAAAGAAGACATATGAGCAGCCAACAGATACATGAAAAAATAATCAACTTCACTAGTCACCAAAGAAATTCAAATTAAAACTACACTGAGATACCACGTAACTCCAGTCAGGATGGTCGTCATCAATAACTCAAAAAACAACAGATGCTGGAGAGGCTACGGGGAAAAGGGAACACTTCTACACTATTGGTGGGAGTGTAAACTAATACAGCCTCTGTGGAAAACAGTTTGGTGATTCCTAAAAGATCTAAAAGTAGACCTTCCATATGACCCTGCAATCCCTTTTTTTGGAATATACCAGTAGGAACGCAAATCATTCTATGAAAAAGATACCTACACTTGTATGTACATTGCAGCATTGTTCACAATAGCAAAAACATGGAACCAACCGTGCTGCTCATCGAAAGAGGACTGGATGAAAAAATGTGGTGCATATGCACAATGGAATATTATGCAGCCATAAAGAAAGGCAAAATTATAAACTTCATAGCAACTCGGATGGACTTAGAGTCTATAATACTGAATGATCTATCACAGAAACAAAGAACTGAGTATCACATGTTCTCACTCATTAGCAGACCTTGAACAATTATGGTAACACTATAAGAAAAGGATTGGCAGTAGTGGGGAGACTGCCAGGGGTGGAGGGGCTAGGCGGGATTTTGCCAGTAGGGGGTTACACCTCATCAACAAGGGTACCTGCATAACAAATATTTGTATGTCCAACCCTGAATTGTATCCCACATCTTTAAAATAAAAAATTTAAAAATAAAATAAAATAATAAAAACCAAAAACAAACAAACAAAAAACAGAGCATCAGGATTAATAAAGCAAATACTATTAGAACTAAGAAAATATATTTATACTAGTAGACTTCAGTACCCACTTACATCTTTAGTCAGATCATCAAGACAGAAAGTCAACAAAGAAACTCTGGACTTAAACTGGGCTATAGACCAAATGGACCTAAGAGATATTTACAGAACATTTTATTCAACAACCACAGAATACACAGTCTTATCTTTGCATTTTCCAAGTTTGACCATATGCTAAGTCATAAACAAATTTCAATAAATTTAAAAAACAAAACAAAGCAAAATCATATCAAGTATCTTTTCAGACCACAGTAGAATAAAACTAGAAATCAATAACAAGAGGAACTCTCAAAATTACAAACTGACATGGAAAGTAAACAAGTTGTTCTTTTCTTTTTTTCTTTTTTCTTTAGTTAGTGTTTCATTCTGTCACCCAGGCTGAATTGTAGTGGCATAATTGTGGCTCACCACAGCCTCAAATTTCTCCCAAGGGATCCTCCCACCTCAACCTCCCAAGTAACTGGGTCTACAGGTATGCACCACCATGCCTGGCTATGTTTTTAACTCTTTGTAGAGTCCAGGGCTTGCTATATTTCCCTGGCTAGTCTCAAACTCCTGAGCTGAAGAAATCCTGCCTTAGCCTCCCAATGTTCTGAGATTACAGACATGAGCCACAACTATGGTCAGACAAGTTGCTGTTGAATAACCTTTTGGTAAACAACAAAATAAAGGCAGAAATAATAATACCCTTTTGAATCAAATAAAAAGAGAGACACAGCCTCCCCAAACTTCTGGGATAAAGCAAAAACAGTGCTAAGGGGGAAAGTTCATAGTGCTAAATACCTACATCAAAATATGGAAAGACCTCACATCAAAAACTTAACATTGTATCCCACAGAACTAGAAAAATAAGAGCAATCCAAACCTGAAGATAGTAGAAAAAAAAGTAACAAAGATTACAATGGAATTAAATAAGATTTGAGACCAAAAATACTGTACAAAAGATCGATAAAACATACAATTGGTTCTTTGAAAGAACAAGCAAAATTGACAGACCACTAGCCAGATTAACAAGATAAATGAGAAGACAAGTCAATACATTAAAAAATGATCAAGGTGGACATTATAACTGATATCACAAAGACACAAAATATCATTAGAGACCATTATAAATATCTCTATACATGCAAGCTAGAAACACTGGAGTAAATGGATACGTTTCTGGAAACATGCATCTTCTCAATATTGAACCAGGAAGAAATGGAAATCCTGAAGAGAACAATAGCAAATAATGAAAATGAGTCAGTGATAAAAAAAAATCTTCCAGCAACAACAACAACAAAAAAGCAAAGACTAGACATATTCACAGGTGAATTTTCCCAGACGTACAAAGAAAATCTGGTACTAACTTTACTAAAACTATTTTAAAAATTCTAGGAGGAGAGACTCCTCCCTAACTCACTCCATGCAAGAAGTATTACCCTAATACTAAAATCAGGTAAAGACACAAAAACAATTACAACAATGAAAACTACAGAACAATATTCCTGATGAACATAGAGACAAAAATTCTCAACAAAATGTTAGCAAACCAAATCCAACAGTATATCTAATGATAATCCATCGCAATCAAGTGAATTTTATTCCAGGAATGCAAGGTTAGTTTAACATCTGCAAATCAATAAATGTGATTCACAATATAAACAGAGCTGAACAGAAAAACCATATACTCATATCAACAGATGGGGAAAAAAGCACTAAACAAAATCCAACATCCCATTATCATAAGAACCCACTTCTATTCAAGAAAGTACTAGAAGTGCTAGCCAGAGAAATCAGGCAAGAGAGGAAAAAAAGTCATCCAAATTGTAAAAGAGGAAGTTAAACTCTCTCTGTTTACTTATGACACAATTATATACCTAAAAAAACCAAAAGACTCTTAGACTTAATAAGTGGCTTCAGTAAGTTTTAGGATACATAATCAAGACACAAAAATCTGTAGTATTTCTATACACAAATAACATTCAAACTGAGAATCTAAGATCTCAATCTTATTTAAAATGGCCACAGAAAAATTAAAATTTGAAAGAACACATTAAGGATGTCAAAGGTTTCTACAAGGAGAACTACAAAAGACCGATGAAAGAAATCACATATGACACAAGAAAATGAAAAAAATTCATTTTAATGAATTAAAAACATCAATATCATTAAAATGATGACTGTCCAAAGCAATATGCAGATTTATTGCAATTTCTGTCAAATTACAAATTTTATTTTTCACAGAATTAGAAAAAAAATCCTAAAATTTATATGAAACCAAAAAAATAGTCCAAATAATCAAAGCCATTTGAAGTAAGGTTAACAAATGCAGAGGCATCTCATTGGTTGACTTGAAATAATACTACAGGGCTATAGTAACTAAAACAGCATGGTACAAAAATAGACAGATACATCACTGAAACAGAACAGAGAACTCTCCCCCGCCAAAAAAAAAAAAAAAAAGACGCATATCTTAAATCAACTGAGCTTCAACAACATTAACTAAAGTATACATTAGAGATAAATAATACTCTATTCAGTAAATGGTGCTGGGAAAATTGGATAGCCATAAACAGAAGAATGAAGCTGGATCCCTTTTTCTCATTATCTACAAAAACTGGACTGTGTTTGATTCTGTTGCATTAGCTTTTGAAGATTTGGTCATAAATTCTTTGCCTAGGACAATGTCCAGAAGGGTTTCCCCAAGTTCTCAAAAGCAAGTACAACAAAATCAAACAGAGATAAATGAGATCAAATTAAACTAAAGTCATCTGAAGAGCCAAGGACACAATCAATAGAGTAAACAACATATAGAATTTGAAAAAAAATTTGTGAACTATGCCTCCCACAATGGGCTAATATCAAGAATCTACGATGAATCAAACAACTCAACAGCAAAAAAGCAAAAAAGTCACTAAAAAGTTGGCAAAGGACATTAACAAAAAATTTTCAAAAGAAGACAAACAAGTGACCAAAAAACATTGATAAATGCTATAAATGCTGGACATCACTAGTCATGAGAGAAATGCCAATTAAATCCACAATGAAATATCATATTACATCAGCCAGAATGGCTATTATTAAAAAGGCTAAAGGCAGCAGATGTTGGTGAGCATGCTGGAAAAAAGGTTAATATACTGTTGTGGAGAATTTAAATTACTACAATTTCTATGGAAAAAAGTATGGCAATTTCTAAAAAAATTAAAAATAGAATTGTCATTTGATCAAGCAATTCCACTACTGGGTATCTATCCTAAGAAAAATAAGTCATATAAAAAAGACACCTGCACACATACTTTCATTGCATCACAATTTATTTTAATTTTAAAGAGTTTGGGTACAATTCAGAGTTAGGTACATAAGTGGCCATCGTACAAGTGAAATTTGGGCCTCCCAGCCGGGCTCGGTGGCTCAGCCTGTAATCCCACGCCTTGGGAGGCTGAGGTGAGTGGATTGCCTGAGCCCGCGTGTTCAAGACCCGCCTGGGCAGGTGAAACCTCATCTCTACAATAAATCAAAAAAAATTAGCCGGGCGTCGCGCGCCTGTAATTCCGGCTACTCGGAAGGCTGAGGTGGAAGGATCGCCGGAGCCCAGCAAGTCGAGGCTGCGGTGGCTGGGAGTGGCCACTGCACTCCAGTCTGGGCGATCGAGTGGGACTCCAACTCAAAAAAAAAAAAAAAAAGAAATTTGGGCCTCCCATTAAAAATAGCATATTCATGGTACCAACCTAAGTATCTGTCTACAGTTGACTAGATAAAGAAAATATGTTGTATATACACCATGGGCTACTATGCAGTCATAAGAAAAGAATAAAATCATGACCTTTTTAGCAACATATATGAAGCTGGAGGCCATTATCCTAAGTGAACTAACTCAGGAGCAGAAAATAAGCTGTTGCATGTTCTCATTTATAAGAAATGTTTAGTGGAGAATGCTGTTAAGTGAGTGAAAAACCAGATGCAGACTAGAGGAAAATATTTGTAAATAATATAAATAACAAAGGCTTATTATCCAGAACATATATTAACATAAAAACTGTATAAAGTCAACAATAAAAAAGTAACTAAATAAGAAATAATGAGCAAAAGATTTGTACATACATTTTGCCAGAAAAGATATTTAAATGGTAAATAAACACATAAAACAATAATATACTTGTATAGTTTTAAGTAGCTAGAATGTTCCTTACACAAAGAATTGATAAATGCTTGAGATACTGGATATGTTAATTACCCTGATTTGATCACTACATACTGTGTGTATTGAAGCATCACTTATGTATCTTATGAATATGTACAATTATCATTTGTCAATTGCAACAATAAAATAAAAGAAAATTAAAAGAAAATAGGTTCTACATTATTAGTCATTAAGGAAACACAAATTAAAACCACTATGATGAGATGTAATAAATAATTGAGAAGGAAAAAAAAATTTTTATCTGAGGCATGTGAAGCTCTATGAATTATCAGGCTCAGAAATGCATTTAACATGTAACAACAGTCACATTTCACTCATTGAGCTAAACCTCTTGAAGCCACTTGCTGTGTGGTTTCTAGACCAAGGGATTTCAAACAGCTATCAATCATCAGCCAGTGTTATTTCTGTAAACCAATGAGAATTTCTGAAGAACGTTTTTGTAATCATCCTCTCTTCTGATTAATTCTCTTAAAAAACAAAACACTATGAGTGAAAACATGTGATACTCCGATCTTTGTTTCTGTGAGAGGTCACTCAGTATTATAGATTCTAGTTCCATCCAAGTTGCTGCGAAATCCATGATTTTTTGCTCTTTTTTATGGCTGCGTAGCATTCCATCGTGTAGGTGAGTTGGTCAGTCACACCTAGTTAGTTTTAACTATTCCATTCAGAATTAGCTGTGAAATCTAACGGAGCTGGGTGTGAATCTTGATGCCACCACTATGCAATATATGATCTTAGGCAGGTTACCTAACCTTTTTATACTTCTATAAAATAGGAATATTGCCCACTTCATGCAGGTGCTATTAGGATATAAGTAGCTTAATGCAATGTCTTACACAGAGTAAGCATTAGATTAATATTATCATTAGTAGTAATAGTAGCAATCTTGTTATTATTAAATAAAAGAATAGGATGAGCCATTCCTCTAGGTCTTTTTCAGTTTTAAAATGCTATAAATTTATGTTGCAAACAAAATTGACTTAAAATTCAAAAAATTTAAATAAGATCATTTGTTGGCAGGAATTAGCCAACTCCAAAGTAGATTTACCTTAGAAAAATATTTTATCATTGACCTTTGGAGGTGTATCAAACAAGCTTTCAAGTCATTGCTCAAAACCAATTTCAGATTACCTGAATGCTACATTACAAATGTGTGTCCCACTAAAATAAAATATAGCCTATATTTAAATGCTCTTAATCAAATAGCCATGCTTTTAAAAAAAGTAATTCTATTTCCAAAGTCATGCTTTTGCCATTAGGGTTTCAGTTTGACTTAATTATATTAGCATAAACTTGTATGATCTTTACTAACATAACTGTAAAGTCACTGACTTCTCTCTAGTACTCAGAAGAGCCCAGTTGGGAAAATCACTCAAAATATTCCAGTGAAAGAGAAAATATGAAAGAAAACACACATGCATATGTATGTGTGTTCATGTGTGTTTGGATACAATGCACACACATACACAATTTTTGGAAGCTCAAATCCCACACGGAAGAGGCCTTTGATTTCCCCTGAACCACAATCAGAACAACCTCAGTCAGGTTTCATGATGTCTACATGCAACATTGCTGAGCTTCTTAAACTTGCTTTAGGACTCTAACAAAAGTCTTGGCAACTTGCTGGTAGAGTTTCTCAAAGCCATAGCAGTTCTTTCTTGCTTTTAATGAAATTTCTTTCTATTTCTTCAGGTATGACTCCCCTTGGACTAGCAAGGCATATTTTCTCCTTGAGTTAGGACAGCTTATGACAAATAATGATGGGGAATCAATAGACAGGAGGGAAATATTGGGTGAGAGGCTGAATGAATCTCTGAGATAAATTATTGACCATAGGCATGGCCAGCTCTCCTTTCACTTATATGTTCGTATTCCATCTCACTAACAACCTGAAAGAAAATCAAATATTTTGTTTGGGGGCTTCACTAATATCAGCAACTTTTACTATCTTAATGGCATTTTTATTGATCTCAGCTTTAATGGGAGCTGTATATATTTGATGTTGGTCATTTAAAGTAGAGGTGAGTAATAGACTTCCCCACCGAGGATCATAAAGCAGCTCCTTGTCTGGCAAGCACGGGAAGCAAATAGAAGACAGCATTTAATCTACTGTTCTACTGCAGTTATCAGGGACCGAGATGAAAAAATTAAAATGTAAAGGTTGGAGCCTCCCCACCCCCATGCTTCTCACCCCCTCCAGTTTCCTATCCCCCTCCACCCCTCCCCACGCTGACTCCTGGGCACACTGGTCATCAGCAGACTAACAACAAAAGGCCATTGGCGCAATGACCTTGGCTGTGGCATCACGCACTCGAGGAAAGAAATGAAGCCATTAGACTGAGGCAGGAGAACAGGTTATAAATCAAGCCATTTCCAATAAGCTGCCGTAATGGCCATCCATCATTGCCAGCCCAGCACACAGCAGACCATGGAGACACTGGAGCTGCTAAAGCTGAGACATAAACAATAATAATCCGGGCTTGATGTTTCAGCCCTTCAGGAAATTTAGGGACATTTGCTTTTCTTTTGTTTGTCAGAGGTGATATTTAAAGCATAAGATGTAATAAATAGAGGATAGGTGACACACTGGTACAGTTTACAAGCACTGCATTCTGGGTGGGATTAAAGAAAAAAAATCAAAAGTTGAATTCCAAAAATAGCCACTGTTTCTGGAATAAAAAAGCAGGCCGTCAGCCAAAGAAACAGACCAAACACAACCATTTTCATGGAATGACAGCTAGATGTTTTTGAGAGGTCGCACCGCTTAGAGAGTTAGAACAGTATGTGATACTGGGATAAGATATAACAAAGCTGGATCATGGTTTTGCTTGTATAAGAAAGAAAGAAAACTGGATGAGTGATTCAAATTTGCGTTTGTAACCAGGTTACAAGTGGTTAATTGGAATTAGACATGGAGAGGTTGTGTCCTTGAATAATACAATATTGCGCACTTCTAGGAGATGATCCACCATAGCATATGACCTTATGGCAATTATTTTCAAACAGTGCTGTTAGTATTTTAACTGTGCCCAAAATTGTTTACTGTGGCTTGGGGTAGAGGGAAATGTCAGGCAAAGAGCTAACTGTTCTAGTATGTCTGTTTTCTTCTTCTTTTTTTTCCTGAAAGTCCTTAAAATGATTTCCTCAGGTTATCAGGATTTTATTTCAAAGTGGTGCCCATCAGAGATCACTATCCAGCAAATCTTTCCAGATTTCTCATTTCTTTTCCACAATGCCTGGCCCATCTCTATCTTGACTTGATTATGTGAAATATCCCATCCATCTTTTTTACATTATATAATATTTTCTACTACAAATAATAATGCTAGTTTTCAAAAATATACTTTAGATCATTAAAAGTAGCTAACTGGTTTGGATGGTCTTAAAATTTACACGATGACTCTTATGGATTATGATGCTGTTTCAAACCACTCAGTAATATAGTAGAGTGAATTAGTCTTGTACCAAAATCCAAGAACAATTAAAATAAGCATAGCTGAGAAATATGTTGCAACAACAATAGAATGTTCAAAGAGCAATTCTTAGAAATATATGAAGGAATTACAATTTTCCTTAAAAATTGGTCTTTGCACTTTTAAGGCTCCAAATGCATGCAAGTCTTATAGGGACAATGTGCAGTAACTATAATGCAAATACTAAAAGAAGGTTAAACGAAGTCCATTCAAATCACACAGTAACTGAAGTAAAAATACATGACATGTAAACTGCAATGCTTCTCAATAGAAAAAACCAGTTACAGACGTCATGAAGGCAATTCAGTCTCATTTACTTTCTTTTCACACTAAACTTAAGATTTATAAAAGAGGAAAATGTACACCTAGATGTTTATGCTTTGGTGAACCACCAATACCAAAGTAGAATGTTTTAATCATATTTTCAGAATAGAGTAGGGTGAGGTGATGTGCTCTACAGCAGATCAATGCAGGCAATAACCATTTTTCTTCTTGGTTGAAAAATAGGACTGCCAATTGCATGGTTGGGAACTGATTAAAATAGCTGAAGAAGCTAAAGATACTTAATCAGATACATTTAGAGATATGACATATTTTGATTTCAGGTAAGTCTGGGACATTTATCCAAAATGAGTCTATCTTTTCTGACATTTTTTAAGAAAATATTTTAAAATGTCTTTTGGCTTTGCTGGCACAAAGACAGGATCTATCCAACTACTAGAGGGCGTCCTATCACATTTACCCCCTCAGCTAAATGAAAAAGTCTAACTGGGTTTGTCCCAGACTTTTCAAAAAAGTTGGCATAAATATTTTTAATGGTTTGTTTAAATATTCCTATAATAAAGCATCTGAAGAAGTTTTAATACAAATGTAATAGATTTGTTTTCTTGTGAGCTGCTATTTAAATAGTCATTTATAATAAATATTTATAAGTGTTTATAAATAAAATATTAATTGCCTTAAATGGCATTTTAATGCAGTGCTAGCCATCAATGAAATGCTGCATTGCATGAGGCTATCTCACAACATATTTCAGCGATTCTGACTCTACATTGGCACACTTCTGGTGGCCTAGGGGACAGGTATAGCTGAGGCGTGTTTCTAGGGCTGCTCTTGGACAGAAGCACTGCTTTAACAGATGTTAGGATAAATGCCAAGCTGTAAACAACTCAACAATCTCCCTTCTCTTCTTTCTGCACAGAAACTCTACCCAAAATGAACCCATCTAGGCTATTACTAACATTTTGTGTGATGGGAGTTTCCATCTTCTCCTCTTAGTCACTTGTTCCAAGGCCCCAGTCTCTTTTTGTCTCTAGCCTTCTGGTTGTGAGACATTTCAGAAAGGGAAGGATAGAGACTTGACTGTTATCCAGGCTGCTCATGGCTTGTGCAACTTGTTCTATGCCAAGGCCAAATTGGATTAGGAAATGGTAGATAAGAAGACAGGAAGAAAAGACTGTAAACAGCTTCTACTATGTTTTGATCTGGATAAGAAAGAAGGAAAGGGAAACAAAAAACTAAAGATAACCTGCTGAAATTTATCTGTAGATTGAGTGCCCATATACTATTCACCTACCCAGGAACAAACAGAGTCTCTGAGGGCCCCAATATCTCCATCTGTGAACTATGAAAATAAATGTATGCTATTTACATATTTTTAGGGACACTAATGAGAGCAACAGTTTATTTTTATTTATTCATTAATTGATTCAATTCATAAACTTCCACCATCTGCTACTAAGACTCAATTAACTAATTGTTATATCCCAGTTTGCACATATAATATTTTATAGAAATACTAAAGTGGTGGCAGCAGCAAGGTGCATTAACAAAGTAGGATTTTTTTAGTGGAAAAGTGTATCACACTTTTGATTTGCACTTGTCTTTGAGAAAATTTGAATACTGTGAATCTTCTGTGTTGTATAAAAGAAAGTGAATCCCATGGGTGATGACCAGACTTTGGTTATTGGCTTAGCTTTAGTGTGCAGCATATGGTGCTTTGAATAAATTTCCTAGTATATTTGAGCCTCAGTTTCTACATTTATAAGTTGGATGGGATGGTTATGCTAATAAGAATGTAAAAAAGAGCTTGTATTTATTTCAGTTTTTTAAAATTATTTAAAAGCTTCTTACACTTACAATATCAAACTTCATTCTTTAAAATACTGTCTTAAAGATAGGGTTTGAAGACACGGGCATACCTTGGCATTGTGAATTCTATTTCAGACCACAGCAAGAATACTGCAATAAAGTGAGTTACACACTTTTTAGTGTACCAGTGCACATAAAAGTTACGTTTATACTCTACCGTATTTTATTAAGTGTAAAATAGCATTATGTCTAAAAAACAATGTACATAAACTTAAAAATATTTTATTACTAAAAAGTGTTAGCCATCTTAGCCTTCAGCAAGCCATAGTCTTTTTACTGGCGGAGGGTCTTGCCTTGATGTTGGTGGCTATAGACTGATATGGTTACTGAAGGTTAGTGTGGCTGTGGCAATTTCTTAACAATGAAATCTTTCACATCAATTGACTCTTCCTTTCACAAAAGATTCCTCTGTAGCATGCAGTGCTGTTTGATAGCATTTACCCAGAGAAGTACTGCTTTCAATATTGGAATGAATTCTCTGAAACCTTGCCGTTGCTTCACAACTAATTTTATGGAATGTTCTGAATATTTTGTTGCCATTTCCACGGTGTTCACAGTCTTTTCACCAGGAGTTGATTCCATGCCAAGAGACAATTTTCTTTGCTGATCCATAAGAAGCAACACATCCTCAATTCAAGTTTTATCATGACAGTGCAGCAATTCCGTCACATCTTCAGTATCCGCTTCTAATTCTGGTTCTCTTGCTATTTTCACCACATCTGCAGCTACTCTCCCCGCTGAAGTCTTGAAGTTCTCAAAGTCAACTATGAGGTTTGGAATCAACTTTTGTTAATGCTAATATTTCAACCTCCTCCTATAAATCACAAATACTCTTAATTGTATTTAGAATGATGAACACTTTCCAGAAAGTTTTCTATTTACTTTTCCCAGATCCATCAAGGAATCACTATCTATGACAGTTACAGCTTTATAAAATGTATTTCTTAAATAATAGGGCATGAAAGTAAAAATTACTCCTTAATCCATGGACTGCAAAATGGATGTTGTGTTAGTGGGCATATAACAAAATTAATTTTCTACACATTTCTATCAGAGCTCTTGGGTGACTAGGTATATTGTCAATGAGCAGTACTATTTTGAAATGATTTTTGTCTAAGCAGGAGGTCTCATCAGTGAGCTTAAGATATTTAGTAAGCCATGTTGTAGTCAGATATGCTATCATCCTGGTTTGGTTGTTTTATTCTTTAGAGCACAGGCAAAGTAAATTTAGCAGAATTCTTAAAAGTTCAGGCTTTTCAGAATGGTAAATTAGTATTGAGTTCAGTTTCAAGTCATCATCTGCATTAATTCCAACAAGAGAGTCAGCCTGTCCTTTGAAGTTTTGAAGCCAGACATTGGCTTCTCTATAGTGATGAAAGTCGTAGATGGCATCTACTTCCAATAGAAAACTATTTTGTCTACACCGATAATCTGTTGTTTAGCATAGCCACTTTTATCAATGATCTTAACTAGATCTTCTAGATAACTTGCAACAGCTTCTCCAAAAGGACTTGCTGCTTCACCTTGTACTTACGTTATGGAGCCAGTTTATTTCCTTAAACCTTAAGAAGCAACCTCTTCTGCCCTCAAACTTTTCTTTTGCAGTTTCCTCACCTCTCTCAGTCTTCCAAGAATTGAAGAGAGCATCTTGCTCTGAATTAAGCTTTGGCTTAAGAGAGTATTGTGACTGGTTTGATCTTCTATCCAGACCACTAAAACATTCTCCATGTTAGAAATAAGGCTGTTTTACTTTCTTATCACTCATTTGCTCACTGGAGTAGCACTTTTAATTTTCTTCAGGAACTTTTCTTTACATTCACAGCTTGGCTAACTTTGGCACAGGAGGCCTTGCTTTTGACCTGTCTTGGCTTTCAACGTGCCTTCCTCACTAAGGTTAATCATTTCTAGTTTTTTAATTTAAAGTGAGAGGCCTCCAACTCTTTCTTTAACTTGAACACTCATAGTAGAGTTATTAATTGGCCTAATTTTAATATTATTGTGTCACAGGAAATAGAAATACTCAAGGAGAGGAAGAGAGATGGGGAAAATGCTGGTCAGTCGAGCAATCAGAATGCACACAATGTTGATCAGTTAAGCTTATATGAACATGGTTCATGGAACCCCCAAACAATTATTGTAGTAGCATCAATGATCACTGATCATAGCTCACTATAGCTTATGTAATAATTATGAAAAACTTTGACATATTGCCAAAATTATCAAAATGTGATACAGAGACACAAAGTGAGCACATGGTGTTAGAAAAATGGCACCAATGAATTTGCCGATGTGAAGTTACCTCAAACCTTCAATTTGTAAAAAATGTTCTACCCGTGAAATGCAGTAAAGTGAAGTGCAACAAAACAAGATGTGCTTGTGGATGTTTTAGTCACCAATTTGACAAATGAAGATAATAAGACTCAGAAGACTCAAGATACGAATGCATTTTCAAACCACTAGACAGTGACAGACCAAGGATTTAAATCTACATGTTCCTTTTTTTTTAACTTTTAGGTAACATTGTTTTTATAACTGTAAAGTACGTTATTAATGCAAGTTTTCTAAGTAGATAGTTTCAAAAAACCATTTTATCTCAAAATTTCTATATTTCTGTCATTTCTGATTGATTCCTGTGTCCACAATTTCTGTGGCAGAATGCTCTAAAAGATATCTGTTTCTGTTGGTAATTGAAAGGTTTTTCTGTTCTACTATAAACAGAGACACATTCATTGTTAGGTATGCAATTCAGATGATAGCATGCATTTCTCAGAAGACAATGTAGAAAAGTAGAAATGCACTGTGTTAATTTAACACCATTGATGTTATAGTTAAGAATACTGGCATGAGTGCTTAAAAATGTTTCTGGCTGCTGCTAAACCTTATTATTTACAATTCATTACTTATGAGTTGAGTTCTAGCATTCAACGTGCACTCTGCCAATTGCACTGTATCAAATTTCATAAAAGAAGGCAGTAAGCATACAGATATCTGTTGCATAGTCCCTTAGAAACCAATCCTCTGTGTAGTGCTCTATGAAATTCTGTTTTGATTACGTTGTTACATCTGGGACAGAACTGCAAATAGTGTTTGGCGGAGGAAAAATGTGGGTCTGTATAATGCTAACATTAAAGTCTGTCCAATAATACAATCATGTCAGCTGGGACAGGTCCTGTATTTATAGCGGAAAGGCCACTGAGTGAGGATTCATCATACAGGTTCAAGGGAAGGAATGTCAATTACTTTGGGACCTTTTGTGATATCACTGGATGGACCACTAAGAAAGCGCCATATTTAATCTATTTCCTGCTTAAGTGGACAAAGAACTAGTAAATACAACAGTAGAAAACCCATTTGGGCAGAAGGCAGAGAGAATGAAGATGGACAAAAATGACTTCAGCTATAGATTCGCTACATTTCTAATTTTGTAATCCTATGATGTGAGAGTCTAATTAATAGGGTGACTTCTCTTAGTATTTCATGCTCTGTGCCTTAAGTAATTCTTTTACAAGGCAAATTATATGGCTTAAACCGCTGTTCAGAGAAAGAAGGAAATAAGTTAGGGAGTAAAAGTAATGGGTTCTGAAATTAATGGGTTTGAGCAAGAGAACATTCTCAATGGTGGACCATATTCTGATGTCTTATGTATTTGCTATCCTGCAGCAAAGTGACTACGCCAATTAATTAGTCTCTTGATCAAACGCTATGTGGTTGTGTGGGTATGAGAGAAAGCAAATAAAAAGGTGTGTATAAAATAATCACACACTGAAAGGAGATTCAGTAAATTTGGTACCCATACACCATGCATGACGCTCTTTGTAGCAGGACAGATTATCCCTCAGATTTACAGATCTAATAAGCATAATTGACAGATCCTGCAGGTGACCACAGGTGGGAACAGCTGGTGGGTACCTGCCAAGAGCAACACATTTACAGCTGCCAGTGGAGCTTGCCAAAGCAGGGTCATCATGGAGCAGCTGGTCTTCTGGGTATGAAGCTAAAAATCTGTCACTAGTACTTCCCAATTTTCACCTGCTAGCTGATCTTCTAGTAGATCCTTACTTAACAGGGTGGGGGGCAGGGGTTGGGGGGCAAGGTAGGAAAGTTCACATTATTCCCAAGCATTGTCATGTCCAGAAAATGCCTATGGCCAACAAGAGGGCTGTTTTCCCAACTGAGCCCATGCACCTGATCAAAGCACTATGATCACCATCAGTATCAAGCTGATTTTTCTTAGCTGCAGTCCCTTTTTACAAGGATGTGCCATCCAATTACTAGGAAAACTTCAGAGGTGATGATGCTTTTTTCAAGCAAAAGAAATCTGGAACCTCCTGGGTGATGATTTGACTTCGAGGACTATAATAATGGCTCTTTGACAAGAATCCAATTTTCTAGGTTAAAATCATTAGCTTGCACCTTGATGTACTATGACATTAAGTATAAGATCTATGTTTTCTATAAGAAAACAGAAATTACATTCCATAGCACATCTGTGATATGATTCACATCTCATTCGCCTTATCCTCTCCTCCTGCTTTCGGCTTTCGCTTCCACAACCCCATAGTATAGTTATCCCAGCCCAGTTTTACCCAACTGATTTAAATAAGACACAGACTTGTGTATTGTAATTAATAAGATGTCTTGCTTTCTAGTTATGTGATAACAATATACATTGTGCAACATGTCATATAACACATCCCTTGTTTCTTTTAGACTGAGATAGAGTTTCCTTCTACTTTTACAGGAATTCACATAAGCTATTCTAATCGAGTCTCTTTTTATAATCAGTTACTTTGATAGAATACAAGACAAGAGCAAAGAGTTGGCAATCTCTCTATGTCAACTATATTTAAAATAAAACTCTGATGTCCTTTCCCCCAGTATGAATGTTTCTTAGATGCTGTGAAGCCATTGCATCAGAAGTTGACACAGTAATTACATAATAATACTAATAGGTTCTATACCCGTTTTCAGGTTGCACACCTCCATATTTTTGCATGTTTTGCTCCCTTTGCCGAGATTATAGAACATGCTTTCATTACCTAGGAGTAGACAAAATGGAAATGTCAATTCCTATTACTCCTCCTTACATCAGGCAAGAGTAACACAGGGTTCCTCAAACACTGCAACAGATAGTGATTATCCCTCACAATACATACATTTCCTCCTTCTTTTCATAATAAAATTCCTTGGGCTTTAACTTGCTATGATGACCCACTTAGTAACTACACTTCCCAGGCTTCATTAAAACTTGGTGTGATTAAACTCAGCAAAAGGGCTATGAATAGGAGTGATGTGAACAGTATCTAAGTTGACTTCTAAATGAAGTTAACAGTATCTGTGCCATTTAACGAGGAAATTTCCTGTGTTCTGCTTCTCTGTTTCCTTTCCTGTGACCTGGAAAATGGAGTTAGTGATTGCTGGCAAATGGAAAACAAAGAAAGGAGGAATCTGAAACCCTGCTGACCTCATAACGCAGAGCTGTCTACTGCCTCTAGCCTGCCCACCTACTTCTGGACAGAGAAAGAAATACATTGCTATCTTGTTTAAATCACTCTAGTGTTTTGTCTCTTATTACAACAGTTTAGCTTTATATCCTAACTAATATTCCTCTTTCTGGTCTCCATATTTTTGTTTCTGCCATTTTGTCTTGGAATGTCCCTAACTATCAAGTGAACATCCACTTCCATTTGTAGGCACAGATCACATAATACCCTCTTCAAACTTCATCTACTGTTTGTCGATGACAAATAGGTCACTGATTTCTGGTAGAACCTAGTTCTTGAAGAAGTAGGTACAGAACTGAATTGTCCCTGTCAGATCCTCTAGTGAAATAAAGTTCATGGGAGTATTGGAGATCTTAAGAATGTAAGATTAGGATAGAGAAGGTTTGAGGTTTTCAAGGTTTAGGGTGCCCCAGCCATAGCTATAGATTGGGGATACTCCTAAGAAGATTAATAATTGACAAAAAAATGAAATACCTCGGCATCTTCCTAACCAGAGAAGTGAAAAACCTTTACAATGAGAATTACAAAACACTGCTCAAAGAAATCCAAGAAGACACAAACAAATGGAAAAATATACCATGCTCATGGATAGGAAGAATCCAACAAAAACTACCGGGGAGAGGACAACCTATTCACTAAATGGTGCTGGGAAAACAGGCTGACCACATGCAGAAGACTGAAACAGGACCCCTACCT
>CAUYQG010052732.1:0-13274 GCA_963574415.1 Tarsius wallacei
AGTTGGAATCTCACTCTGTCACCCGGCTGGAGTGCCGTGGCCGCTCCCGGCCACTACAGCCTCGACCTGCTGGGCTCCAGCGATCCTTCTGCCTCAGCCTTCCGAGTAGCTGGAACTACAGGCGCGTGCTACCATGCCCAGCTAATTTTTGAGTTATTGTAGAGATGAGGTCTCGCCAAGTTGCCCAGGCGGGTCTCAAACCCGCAGGCTCAGGCAATCCACTCACCTCAGCCTCCCAAGGCACGGAATAACAGGCTGAGCCACCGAGCCCGGTTCCCATGTAATTTTTAATACCAAATCATATTATCAATTTAGATCTCAAAATCAGATGTAAATGGGCCTATGGCTGGACATAAACATATTTCACTGAATGCTGAATAGGCATATTTTGGCTATTGCAGTCCAAAAGACAAATGCCCATTCAGAATGCATAAAATGCAGCATACAAATTACTTTGCACTGAAAAGTCTTTTCTACTGTCTCTAATATGTAAGCTTCTAATAATGTGAATGGATAATTGCAAGATGCAATTAATAAACCAAAGAAAATCTGCACTGAAAATATCAGCTTAAATCTAGGCTAAAGTCACAGCAGCAGTTATGTTGATTTTAGTTTTCTTGGTCCCATACAGTTTACTTCCATGTTACATTTTGTAGCAGAAGAAAGCCAGCTTTGTTTTCATCTTAATAGTCACTGAAAGAGTTAAGTTATACTCATATATAGCAGTTACTGGGCAGGAAAACAAAAACAGGAGCAAAGAGGGAAAAAAGAAAGAGGAGAGAAGGGACTGTTTGGTAGGGAGGGAAGGAATTTCCCCTGACAACCAGCTCCAGATACAGCCATGGCATGGGCTTCCCCTTTGCCCCTGCCAATGGGAATCACCAGCATCAAACTGAAGTATAAAAAGGTAACATAGGAAGCTGAGGCGAGAGGATTGCCTGAGCCCAGGGGTTCGAGACCAGCCTGGGCAACTTGGTAAGACCTCGTCTCTACAATACATCAAAAAATAAACCGGGAGTGGTGGTGTGTGCCTGTAGTTCCGGCTACTTGGAAGGTTGAGGTAGAAGGACCACCTGAGCCCAGCAAGTCGATGCTGGGGTGACCGTGAGCATGCCACTGCACTCCAACCTGGGCAACGAAGTGAGATTCCGACTCAAAAAAAAAAAAAGGTAACTCGAATGAGCATGGAAGACACATGCCTACCCAGGTCTCTAAAATTGTGCAGTATCACAAGCATCACTGTTAGAAAGATTTACAATCACAGATTTAAAGAGTACAAATCTGTCATTCAACGTCTAGCCAGCTGCATCTTGAATTCTGCTTCTTAATAAGGGTTTCCATGAAGGACATTATCATCCAAGAAAAGTTTTCGATCCCTGGTGCCCTAGTCATTCAAAAATTCTCGTTGTGTAGAATCTCCTTAACATTCAACCTATGAGTTCTAATCCAAACTCATGAAGCAATAAAGAACAAACCTCCTTTCCCTCTTTTAAGTGATACTGATTTAAATTGATCTCTTTAATAAGTAATAAAAGTGATCTCTTTTATAAGTAGATATCAAATCTTGCGTTTTTCACTAGCATCTTAGTTTTTCCTACTGTTTCTCAAAGAAATGGCTATCCTTTTGTGCTAGCTAGACTGGCATGTCTGCCGCTTTTGATTATGTTAAAATATGCATAGATATATGGGTTGGAACCTGATTGGCTCTCCATTTCACTAAGTAATAGAAAATTGCGTTAGTTGTGATCAATGCTTAGCCATCATCAATGCTTATTAAAAATACCAAAGTACAAAAAGCATGGAATAACATTTTTTATTCAAAAATGTTAGGTGGTTTGAAGATTAACATTTAACATTTGGAATATAAATTCAAAAGACATTACTCAAATGTGGGGTTTGAAATCAACGATACCACCACTCAGTGTTTCACAGGCCTCACAGGTCAGACAGACTGAAAACAACAATATTTTTCATAATTCTGAGGACAGGGAAAAAATGCTGTGCTTCATAAACATGCAGCAATGTGGCCACATTTCCTCTCATGCATGAATAATGTATGATCCACAATGTTATTTGCTAGGCTGTCTAATCACCAACATCTTTCAAAATGTCTACATAAGCTTTAGCTCATTACGAACAAACATGTAGCTGTATAAAAATATCATAAACCTGTGAACACATAGAATTATATTCTGCCAAATATCAATGTACACATCAAACTGACATGGATGGGACAACTTTACTGAATTTCTCAAAGTTAAAAAAATATTGGGAAAAGAAATAAGGAAAAATTAATTATTTCACCTTGCAACATGCATGCTTAATCAAAATAGTCAAATTTAAGTCCCTCAGCACAAATCACACTCACACATAAAATATATATCCATTATCAAGAAATGATCCAGGGGCTATTTTATACTTAGTAATAAATGTAAACATAAATATAAGTAAAAATGCAAAAAAAAATTCAACAGAATAAGAGGCTAAGAAAGAGAATAAAAATCAAAATAACAGAATAAGAAAGATTTTAAAGCAAGGTTTCTTCTATTAGAAAAGTTTTTATTATTTTGGGAAGGACTTTCATGATTCATGAAAGAATAAGACAAAAGACACTTTATTCACCCACGAGATTTAATGTAGTAACAAGAGAAAGAAAAGGGAAAAGGAAAAAGTGTCTGAAATCTAATACATAACAACTAAAAGCAAAATGAGTTAAGTGACAATGAATAGTTTAGGATCAAGGCTGTAAAAAAAGGACATTTCTAAACCATGTTTATATCTCTATATTTTATCTTAAAACAAACATGTCTTTGTTATAACAGAGGTAAAAAGACATTTTTTAAAGACCTACTACATACCATTTTTAGGTATGAAGGATAGATTGACTTATTTCAGTGTCATTATTAAAGAAAAGCTCATTGTCATTTATCTTTTCATTAGTATCTAATAAAAAGTATTCCCTTCAAATAAATAAGCATATACTGAGCACGCCTGTAACTTTCTTATTATTTAAGCAGATATTGCTTGCCTGCCCCATTCATATAGATCCACGATTCTCCTTCCTGGTGGAAACAGTGTTAGGAAAGGATCTGAAAAAAGAAAGCTCAGAGGGGTCAAATTCCAGGATGCTGCAGAAATGCCAAAGTCACTCACTCATGAGCATCCTGGAGTTCACCAGCCAGTAGACACCGAAAAGACCTTTTGTAATTCTTAAATAATTATCCCAGAATTAATCTCTATAATAAACATTATAGATCTGCTGGCAAAACATATTTAAAAAACAAAAGAAAAAAAAAAAAACAAACAAAACCAAGTCAGGCCTTTTGCTAAGGAGTCCACCAGATCATACTATTTCTTCAGGAGAAAACAATAATCTATCGTCCAGGTACACGTATTCTTTGAAATGCTCGTATTTGCAACACCACACAGAATAATGCCTCAAGATTTAAAAAAAAGAAAATATGGGGTACAATTCAGGGTTAGGTATACAAATGGTCATTGTATAGGTAAAGTTTGGGGCTCACTTTGGTCCTCACTTCACCTGTTTGAGATCAGGTATGATAGGCTAATGTCATAATGACATTTGCACGATATCGTTGGGTAATACTCTCAAAGTATTTATCAAAGATTTATTTTCTATTTCTGGATATATAATTTTCAGGAGTGACAGAGAATTTTCACAATACTAAACAGAGTGGTGATACTGACTTCACCATTAAACACAGAGGTTCCTGAATGCCTCAAAGTCAGTCAGAGAAAATTTGAGGAAGTAATTTTTCCCAATATCCGATACTGTCAGACTCTCCCTCTACCCTCTGAGCCTTCAGTGGTTTCAGGCCTAGTTCTAAAAGGTTTTTATAAATCTGGATCTAATAACCTCTTGTTACTTAAGCAGATAGAAGGCCATCTTCATCTTGACTGCCCTGATACAGTTCTGTCCCACAGTCCTGCACAGCTTACAGTGCACAGCCTCCTCAGGACATCTTCCTATGGCTCCTGGAACCTGTCCGCCTCCTTCCTCTTTAGTTGTCTTTTCCTCTAGCCAGAATACTATCTCCCCGGGGACCCCATGACTCTCCCTCACTTCATTTCCAAGTCTCATCAGATCAATGCTTCCAGGTCACCCTATCCAACTCCCATCTCCTGTCAGTCTTCCATTACCTGATATCGTTTTCCATGTCTATTAGTGAAAACATGGCTTTGTTTTCACTTGGCAAGATGCCCAGCAATGTGTGTTATTGACCCAATAAGGAAAAGGATACATAATATACTCATTTATTGTCTGACTTTTCCAGCACACTAAATTCCATGAGGACATAGATTTGCTAATCGCGAGATATAGAGAACTTGGCACAAACTAAATGCACAATAAATTTTGTTAAATGGATAAGAGAACTAATTGTGCTTAATTATAACAGTGAATTATATGTCTTTGAAAAATCGAGAAATATTGACAATATGTGATATTATAAGTACATAATGAATAAAACAAAAAGTATACAATAAAAATGCCATTCACAATTGTCACTTACCTTGGTATACCATCTTTAAAAACATAAATTCCTCTGTTAATAGCATAATCACTTTTGGACGATTTCATTGTTCCAGATTTAGTTTCAGCTACTTCTGTCCTCCTAACTTTTAGCACCTCTTAATCATAGGCATTTCTAAGTTATTTCACAAACGGGCCAGGAACGGCTCCCTATACGGCAGCAAACTGGCAGTCTCTCCAACTCACTAGAATAACATTTAGAAGTTATTCTTCTCTATTTGATGAACAACAGTATCACAGTGACTTGTCCTCATGGATATTCGCCTTAAGGAAGGAACACAGCCAACCCGATGAGACACTGTTCATCACCAAAAGCCCAAGCTGCCAAAAGGCTCATCTCCTTAACTGATCTCGATCCAGCACATGCCTTGCTGGCCAAAGCATATTTCATTCATGCCTTATACAGGAAGACTTTAATTGCTGTCTGAACTTAATGAGGTGTGGCTGATAAGAAACAGTGAAAAGTCCATAGTCCAGATAATCAATATTCGAGTTGTGTCAGAGTCAGCATCAGTAATATTTTTGCAACTTTAAGTGTCATCATCATCCCCAGGTCCCCAGCCTCTTGCCTCTGCCATGTCACCTCAAGATTCCCCAAATTTTTCTTCAATTGTCCCATAAGACACACACTTCATCTCTGCAGTGTTCATTACCCTCAAGAGCCAAACGCCTTTTAAAAGCCAGTTGAGGCAAATAAGCAAAAGTCCAACACATTGTCAACCCCACTTGTTCCTTGAACTTTCAAACTTTAAAGGCTTTGAGTTCTCTAAATATTATAAAAGCATGTCCCAGTCACACAATCACAGAACTTGGAAGATAGAAAGCAACATTCAAACTGACCAAGTCCTTTGCTTTGCAGATAAGAAAACTAAGGCTCCTGGGGATCTGGCCAGCATCAAAATGAGAATGTGTTCACTCCTGCCCAGCCCTACACCTTACTCTCATGCACTACAGCAAACCCCTTTCCCACTGAAATAAGGACTCTGGTGCTAAAAGAGTGATCAAATGCATTGTCTACTGCATTAACTAGTTGCTAGCTTGTTCTAATTGTGAGTTTTAATGTATATTCTCTGAAGGAGGTAATTAAGGTCAAAGGAGATCTTAAGCATAAGGGCTGATGCCACAGAGCTGGTGTACTTCAGAAGAACAAGAGACCCCGACGATCTCACCCAATGCACAGGAGCAAGGCCACATGAGGACACGGGGCTGGTGCAGCATGTCCTCATTCTTGACCCACGTCCCAGCTAACTGGGATTTAGAATGTTGTTCTAAACCACCGACAGCCTACATGAAATGCTGACGCCCTTTCTGATGGTTCCACCTGTGCCACTGTGAGCCCATGAGGCTATGACGTGGTGAGTGCCACAGATGCATGGCTCTGGTTTCACTTAGCAAGACGCCCAGCAATGTGCCTTACTGATCCGATAAGGAAAATGAAAAAAAAAAAAGCATTATTTCCTGAATATTACATTTAGTTAGATGCAAGCATTTAGATTTTTTTTTTTTTTTTTGAGTTGGAGTCTCACTCTGTCGCCCAGACTGGAGTGCAGTGGCCGCTCCCGGCCACCACAGCCTCGACCCGCTGGGCTCCGGTGATCCTTCCGCCTCAGCCTTCCAAGTAGCTGGAACTACAGGCGCGCGCTACCATGCCCAGCTAATTTTTTTGATTTATTGTAGAGATGAGGTCTTGCCAAGTTGCCCGGGTGGGTCTCAAACCCGCGGGCTCAGGCAATCCACTCACCTCAGCCTCCCAAGGCGTGGGATTACAGGCTGAGCCCGGCAAGCATTTAGATTTTTTCTCTGTTTTCTTTTTCTTCTTATTTCTTTTTTTTTTTTTTGCAACCCCTTTTTTTTTTTGCCCTCCCACATTTAGATTTTGAAAGGAATAATTTTTATTCTCACCTATGTTTTGCTACATGAAGCAATAAAGTATGCATTTTTAGATTTTCAGAGAATAAGACATGAATTAAAAAAAATAAACTCTCATTCCTTTCCCTCTCAAATCCCTCACATAACAACTGCAAAGTAAATGTACTTCATTGCCAAAGGTTTATTTATATTCAGATCATAGTTAATAATTACCATGATGTAATTATTTAAAAATAATAATTTTTGAAAAGAAACCTAAATGCACATCAGACCTACACAAAAGAAGGGGAATAATGTCACTCAGATTTTAATATTAACATATCTTCCTCCTGTTCTCCAAATTCAAGGCCCATAAAATAAATTTCATTTATCAGAATGAAACCATTCATTTCTCTTGAAGGTTTCCAGAGAGAGCTGAAAAAAAGCAAATGAGTTGATGAGGGAAAAACATTAATCATATAGTTTTCAGGGTCCATACTTTGAGGAAAGCATTTTAGAATCTACCTAGGCATGGCTAGAAACCCAACTGCTTTAATATGCTCTTATTCATTTAGACCCACAGGCAGAAAAATTGATTCGACAATCTCTTATTAAAAGCATCCGTTAAGGGTTTAATTACATATGATATCTTGGTAGGCTAGGACTAAAGTGAACATGATCATAGCATTCCCCATTTTGTTCTAGAAATCACTCTCTAAGAGACAGGCTTGACCAGAAGGAGAAACAAGGAGAAGTGTGGAATAAGCACGTAAAGGAGCAAGGAGAACAGGGATGGAGCAAGTGGAAATTTGGACATTTGCCTCCACATCCAGGTGACGTCCTAGTGATGAAGGTGCATAGTCAGGAGAACAGTGTAAACAAGCATGCGACCCTGCCAGAAAGGACGGCCAGGTACAGTAACTCCACAAGAGGACAGCACAAACGGCTGTATGGAACAGGCAAGTCAGCGTGACAGAATCTGCTCAGTGGGACCCTCAGAAGGGTGGCTTGGAGTGTTCGATACAGAGAAGCCCTAGGCTGCAAAGGATGCGCTGTCAGCTGCATGCCAATTACAGATGAAATATTTTTGAAAAGAGAAGTGTGTAGGAAAGTCATATGCACCATTTGGGAAGACGGAGTGCCAGGGACTCTAGCCACAGGAAAGCAGCAGCCAGGGGAAACGAAGGCCCACACACTGGGAAGGGCATCTTCCTGCTCGTGAAAAGGTCTGAGCTCACCAAGACAGTTAACGAAGAAATGATACGTGGTTGAAGTAGGTGTTGACTGGGGATAAAAGTCACCTTGTGGCAAGTTCTTCTGAACTTATTTTTTAAATGAGTCATAAATAAAGAATAGTTATTCTAATCCATTAGAAAGAGTTATGGCAAAATGGGATGGAACAATCAAGAGTCAGTTGACAGAAATGGAAACACACTCAGGAGCATCAGGAAAGAGCACTGTTGGGTTCTGTCAGCCCGGCTTCAGGAGAGACTGAGCTGATGCATGTCTCCCACAAGGCAAGAAAAGTGCCCTCTGACCACATCCACATCAACAGTTGGAGTCTCCAGGCTCCTAAATCTTTGCCACTTACACAGCTATCAAGAGAGGAGCTGGCAAACAAGCTGGCGAACAACTTATTTTGTTGTTTCCCCAGAACCTGCATAGACTCAGTCTCCTCACAATCAGTGACGGCACCCAGACCCAGACCAAGATGCCTGTGGTGGGCTTCGTTTTACATTTCAAAAACTACTTTTTTTCCATCTTTCATTCTTCTACACTGCCTCTCCCACCACACCGTATTGTCTTTTAAATAATAGAATGCTAAACCACATTAACTCTAAACTAGTATGGAATAAAAGAAATATGCATTCTAAAGAATGCAAAACATATCCACACAATTTTATTTAACTAATTCCATAAAAATAAGAGTAACTACTCATAAACAAGAATCCACATCTAACTTGGAAAAAGGGAAAATATACATGATAAGTATTTAATAAGCATTTATTGAATATAAATAAAGAAATTACTAAAGGAAACATACAAAAAATGATAAATGATCATGGTGATAATAAAATACACTAGTATGATAATGCACACTGATCCTTCTGAATACAACAACTAAACTTCTAAACAGCAGAAGAAATAATAAATCAAACACTCCACAAATGCTGAAGTACAAAAAGTCAAGTAAAAACATAAAAAACACTAAAAGACCTTAATCATGTGAAGTGCCACAAGCCCATGCAGAGTTTTTTGACTGAGAGGCCATGAAGGGTTTAAGAAGAAACGTCGCAATTTGGACCAACGGCTAATTTAAAGTCTATGATAGTCACCTGCTTGTCAAGGAATTAATTAACTTACTTCACAGACCACATAATATTCTTGAGACTCTCATTAGGAGAAACAAAGAGAAAGAATGAATGTAAACCATACCAGGCAACAAACTTTCTCTAGTCCTAATCAATGATAAATTGAAATTCTGTTGAAAGTAGAAACCAAACTAGTAAAACCAGTGGGAGTACTATCAAGCCTTAAAGGAGCTCTCTAGCAAAGAAGCATTTATATTTAATAACTAAAAAATGACTGTCAAGCACTGTAATATATTAACCTCTACCAGTCTACAATACAAGAAATGTATTTTATTAAGTGTGAAATAAGTACTAACATATGTATGCTGTGTGTGTGTACTTCATGTTAAAAAAAGGGAAAAAAAGCTTTTATAGGAAAAATCTCTTGAAAAGTGGTTACTAATAACACTACTAAATAGCTTCAAAAGGGTTTTTCTATATTGGGAACAAATGTAAGATTAAGGATTCCACTTATCCAAGTTATAGCATAACTTAGCAGTAAATTATGGCATTAAATCTAGGTTAGAAGATGCCTATAATGATTAAGGCATTTTCTCATTTTCCTAACAATTAGCAAAGTTAACTAAGTAGAAATCAATTGTAATTGAAGAAGACAATGAATACTAAACTAATTACAAATCAAAGTCAGTTGATATATATGATCAATGTTATTTAATCTAAAAATCTGGTGATATAACTTACTTATTCTATAAATTGTATACACTGTTTATACAACTAAATCTATAAAGAGCCTTAATTTTCTTAATCATGTAATAGTCTTAATGCTCTTAATCCCATGATTCTTAAATGAATTTACTTGTCGCAAGTGTCTGCTAAAAAAATATGTCTTAATAATATTTCTCTAAAACACTTTTATTGCATGAAAGTTAAATTTTTTATTAACTTGTGTTTTTGCATTTAAAATCAATTGAGGAAAATAATTCAGTACAGTTCAAAGCACTGGTTACCCAAATAAGAGATTAGAATTTAATTAGTGCTAACTGTATCAATTAGGTAAGTCTTAGTTAATGAGAAGGTAGGAAAAATCCAGTAATAAATTGCTTATGTTTGGGAAAGGTATACACAGTATTATCTCTGGTCAATTCAGTAGCATTTGTTTCACTGTTATTCCAAATGCCTAAAATATTATAACAGTTATCTGAGAAAGTTATGGTAACATTCTGAGGTGCCTAATTTTATTGAACCCAGGAGTCTCTGGTCCATTACACAAAAATAGTGCAAAACATGTACTGGTTCTTCACAGAGAAAACATACAATTATTATTATATTAGATATCTGGGTCCAAAGTACCTTTTTGTTATAGTGGTCAAAAATATATAACATTAACTTTACCATCTTAAGCTGTTTCAAATGTACTAGTGTTATCTATGTGCACACTGTTATGTAAGAGCTCTCTAGAACTTTTTCATTGTAAAACTGAAACTTTGTATCTATTGAACACTACTGCCCTTTTCTCATCTCTCAAAAAGTACCCTTAAAAAGAACTGAGCGCCTGGATTTTGTTTTGTTTTAATGGAAGCACCATGGATTCTTACTTCCCTACGATTGCAGTTTCACAATAAACTAAGCATTATAATAGATTTCAATCTGGTCACCATCAAGTTATCTTTCCAAATAGAAAACTATGTTTGACTGATATAATGTCTTTCAGTTTTTATAAATCATATTTGTTCACAGATGACCTGCCAATTTTCAAAAGATATCTGAGTCATGAGGGTACATGAAAGAGAGATTATGTGCTGGCGATTTTTGCCTGTAAGGGCCAGAGAGTACATACTTTCGCCTTTGTGGGCTGCATGAGTTCTGTTGCAAGTAACCAAATCTGTAATCATAGCAGACACAGCTATCGGCAATGCAGAAACAAGTGAGCATGTCCGTGTGTCTATAAAGACATACTAACAAAAGCCGTAAGGCTAGATTTCTGCAAAGGACCAGAGCTTGCCAGCCCCCAGGATAGACATGGGGGATGGGGGAAGGGAGGAGGGAGAACAAGGCACAGAGACAGAGTGTACGCAGGAAAGAAAATTAAAGTATCAGGAACTGCTCCTGGGAGCAAGCAGCTACTCAGTGGGACTGACATTATCTGTTCTGTTGACTAACTTTGACAGGGGGCCCTCAAATGCAAAATACCTTTCTTTTACATGACTTGTTTCAATGCTGACTGAACTACTGGCATTCAGCACATCAGCATAAATAATGAAGGTACTGATCTTCAGTAAGCACATCATAGCAACTGACTTACCTTAGTAACGGATGGAATATCATGGTAATATTTCTGGCTCCAGGTTTGCAGACAAATTTTGTTCCTCCGCCTTCAATTAAGTTGTCATCAGGACCCCCTTTCAGCAGAAAGAAAAAAATATATGTAGCTCACTGAAATTTTTATAATACATCAAGACTACTTAGATGACAGCTATACCATCATAAATAGGACCATCTTTGACCACAGTCACCCTCAGCATCTGCAAAATTACCTTGAATAACTTGATCCAGTCTTCCTTACTTAAATAAACTATGGACTACAATTTTCACTCTGGAGTGAAAACATGGAAGCACAGTAAAAATAAATGGCATACTTAAAACAACAGTGCAAGTTGATAACTCGCTTAAGGTTGAAAATTTGATCTCTAGTGGCCAGTGTCTATCGTGGCCACTATGGCACATGAAACTTGCAGGTGAAGGAAGAGGGCACCTTCAAAGTTGCCCCGTATTGTAAAGTTGGAGTAGAGACTCATCTAAGCTTAAATAACTATATTTGATCAAATCTAAGACCCCGATTGTAAGATACATTATTATTTTACGTGCCACTGAGGGGGAAATAAAAAACTCCTGCTAATAAAACTATACAATGCTTAAAATGTTTTTTCCTTATTAGAAAGCTTCATTAGCTTTTAAAATAAATAGATGTTTGTCACAAACCTCTTAAGCACATTCAAAAAGAAAATGTAAGAAAAATAAATTAAGGTATTCTTAAAACTTCTGAATTACTCTGACACAAAGTTACCAATGTCCTTGTTTTCTAACCAGTGTCAGTCTAAGTCACCAAGAACATGGGATTCTTAAAGGTGTGCTCCATGCTGTATCCAGTATTTTATTACAAGCTGCTTATATTCATTCTGCAAAGTTTAGAGCTAATGCTTTATTGATGCTATCAGAAAGGGTCATGGTGCAAGGAGTAACCACCAAGCTCACACACGCTGAGGCAAAAACATGACGGTTTTCTGGTGGACAGCCACTGACACATCGCTGATTTAAGATACAGACACGTTGCACAGAGTTCAGAATGTGAAAAGTTGGGTGACTTTGGATGTTAGTAGAAATGCTTTCCCCCAACTTGTTTCTTTCCATGAGAGTGAAGTTCAGTAATATAACTCCTTGCCTCTCTCCACCTTTTATCCACTGCAGGGGAAGTGAAGTTATACCTCTGAATGACAAATATTGAAAAGAAAAATCTGGGTATGCATGGCTTAGTAGTCACCTTATTCCACTTTAGAAACCAGAATGTCTGTAGATAGTAAGTGGTGTCTGGTATGAGTTTAGCTGTAAAGGTCCTGCCTTGTCAAAGAAGGACTGAGGTAGTCCAGGACCTTCCATAAATGGGAAAGTAAATCTAATTTTGAAGTTCAGTTAGGAAAACCCAACTGACTCTCAAACTAGGTTATATCCTTCAATTCATTCTATATCAGAATAAAAGCAGTATTTCATTTTCTATCTGCCTTACTAAATTATTTTTCAATAATTTCAGAACCGTGGCAGGAAAGAAACCTGCTATTTAAAGGGCTTCCTCAAAACCCTAGCAATCTATGCTTAGGATATTTGGAATCTTTTCCTTCTGATTATAGTTCTTTAGATATTACCAACACAACTATTTATTATCTATCTTAATGGTCTCTGAGGCATCTTGGAAATTGACTAATAAAAACCTGTGAAGCTTCAGAAATCCATATCCTGTATCCTCAGGACTGCCCAAAGGCACCCGAGTCTAGACAAATACCATTTGGATCTGTTGTTTCCACCAACTAATCAGACAATGTTTTTTTCTTAAGAATAACAAAAAATACAATGGCAGTGCAGCTCTTAATTCAAAATCATGAGCTGTTTTTTTCTCATTTGAAAACAATCCAGCTGGGCTCGGTGGCTCAGCCTGTAATCCCAGCTCTTTGGGAGGCCGAGGTGAGTGGATTGCCTGAGCCCGTGGGTTAGAGACCCACCCAGGCCAGTTGGCGAGACCACATCTCTACAATAAATCAAAAATCAGCCCGGCGTGGTAGCGCACACCTGTAGTTCCGGCTACTCGGAAGGCTGAGGCGGAAGGATCCCCGGGCCCAGCAAGTCGAGGCTGCCGTGGCCGGGAGCGGCCCCAGTTGGGGTGATGGAGTGAGACTCCAACTCTGGGCTCCAGAGATCCTTCCTGAAAGTACTTGGGCGCTAATAACAACTCCACACCCGTTGGGGACCAAGAGATTTATTAAAGTGTTGGCTACAGGGGGAGGGGGAGGGGG
>CAUYQG010052733.1:0-20885 GCA_963574415.1 Tarsius wallacei
TTTCCTCGTTTCAACCTTGGAAGGTTGTGTGATGTCAGAAAATCTACCATTTCCTTTAGGTTTTCTAATGTATTTGCATACAGGTGTTCATAGTAATCTGATAATCTTTTGAATTTCTTCAGGGTCATTTGTGACTTTGTCTTTTGTGTTTCCAATTGTGTTTATTTGGATGTTGTTTCTTTTTTTCAGTCAATGTGGTCAGTGGTTCAGCAATCTTATTTATTCAGCGTTTTTTCTTGTTGACCCATTCTGTGATATTTTTGTCTTCTATATTGCAATTGTGATTTTATTTTGGTGATCTGTATTCTTCTGCTGAAGTTAGGATTTTTATGATCTTGCCTTTACAGCTCCTTTATATGTGACATTAGGCTGTTTACTTGAATCTTTCTGTTTACAATCTTTCTGCACGCGATGCTATGTGAATTTTCTTCTTAACAATGATTTCATGGCATCCCAGAGGTTCTGACAAAATGTGCCTTTGCTTACATTTGTTTCCAGGAATCTTTTTTATTTCTGTTTTGATATCTGTGTTGACCCAGAAGTCATTCAGCAGCGTGTTGCTTAGTGTCCAAGTCTTGGTGTGTTTTTGGGGGAATCTTGTTAGTGGCAATATTTATTTTTTATTCCACTGCAATCTGCTTGGTATTATGTCAATCTTTTGAAATTTGTTCATGCTTGATTTGAGAATGTGATCAGTTTTGGAGTATGTTCCATGTGCTGATGAGTATAAAGCATACTCTGTAGATGTTGAGTGGAATGTTCTGTAGATGTCTATTAAATCAATTTGATTGAATGTTGAGCTAAGGTCCCAGATTTCCTTGTTGGTTTTTGCCTCGATGGTCTATCTAAAGCTCTTAGTGGGGTATTTAGGTCTTTAACTATCATTGTGTGAGAGTCAATGTCCTTAGTTTACTTAGTAGTTGTCTTGTAAAACCTGATATTCCTGCATTGAGTGCTATATGTTTAGGATGGATATTTCTTGCTGGTGGATTAAGCCTTTTAGCATTATGCAGTGTCCTTTGTGTCCTTTATAGCTTTTGATGGTTTGAAGTCTGCTTTTTATAATATCACAATAGCTATACCTGCTCTCTTGTTTTTCCATTTGCCTGAACAATTTTCCAGCCCCTGACTCTGAGCTTGTGAGTGTCCTCTGCAGTGAGATGAGCTTCCTGGAGACAGCAGACTGCTGTATCATGCTTCTTTATCCAGTTTGCCACTCTGTGTCTGTTCTGTGGTGCTTTTAGTCCATTCATGTTTAAATTGATTATTAAAATGTGAGAGTTTATCCTGTCATAGGGTTCCTAGGGGGTTACTTTGTTTCCTTTTTACTTTTGTGTTTATATATGCATGCATTTTCATTTTTGAGTGCTCTATATGCTCTGTTAGCTTGTCTGTACCTTTGTGATGAGTATGACCACTCTTTGTTGTTGTTCAACACCTTCTTAAGCATCTCCTGAGACAGTCTGGTCTGAAGGTGGCATATTCTCTTAGGGACTGGATGTCTGGGAAGAATTTTAATTCTCCATCGCTGATGAAGCATAGCTTTGCAGGGTAGGAAATTCTTGGCTGGAATTGTTTATCTTTAAGAATGTTAAAAATTGGACTCCAGTCCCCTCTGGCTTGTAGTGTTTCTGCAGATAAGTCTGAAGTGATCTGACAGGTTCTCTCCTATCAAAAAGGTGGACTGACCTTTCTCTCTTGCTGCCTTTAAGATTTTTTTTTTTGTTCATGCTTACTTTGTGGATTACTATGTGACTTGGGAATGGTCTTCTCATGTGATACCTTGTGGGGGTTCTCTGAATCTCTTGTTTGAATGGTCACCTCTCGAGTGAGATGTGGGAAGTTTTCTTGGATGACTTCATGGAATGCTTGTCCCATGGTGTTTTCAGTTTCTTTTTCTGCTTCATGGGTAACAGGCATGTGTAGATTTGGCTTCCTGACATAGTCCCACATCACTCTGAGGCTTTGTTCCTTCTTTTAAGAGTTATTTTTCTATGTTTTCAACAGACTAGGTTGATTCCATATTTTGGTCTTCATGCTCTGAGAGTCTTTCCTCTGCCTGGTTGATCCTGCTCCCTATGCTTTTTACTGTGTTTTTAATTTCCAGAATGTTCTTCGTTTCCATTATTTCAGAATGAACTTTTCTGAAATTGGCCACTCCACTTTTACTTCCTGTATGTATGACTTTGATGAGTTTCACTTCTAGTTTCTATTGGTTCTTTCTGTTCATTTTAGCCATCCACTCTTGATTTATGTAACTGTTATCTGGGGCAGGTTGCTCTGGGTGGGGGAGTTTCCATTGTTTTGTGCTGATAGCTGCTTTTTTTGGGCAGAGTCTCTTTAGGACTCTGAGGGTGGCCTATGTTTTTAGTAGATTTTTCCTCATTTGTGGCAGGCATCTCTTCCCTCTCTATAATTCTTTATTTTTGTTGCTCTGAAGCTAGTCAATGACCCTCTGGTTCTAGGTCCCTTTCTGGGTTCAATATAGGTCATTCAGTGATAAAGGGAAGGACAATCACTTCTGTTCCTTGCTCTGCCCTGTGGCTGGTTTCTCTACTGTAGACTTTGTCTCCTGCTGTTAATCTACTTGGGTTAGTTTTTAGGCCCTGCAGCTAGCACTCTGTGGAAAGTAGGTGGGATGATGGGCTCACTGTCTACTATCCATGGTTTGCAGTCCAGAAGTCTGCCCACCAAGAAAGCTGTTGGGCGTCTTTCCTATCACTTCCTCCCTGTTTAAGACTGTACTCTGCTCTTGAAAAAGAGCAAGTTTCCTGTCACAGTGGGAATCTATCCTTCAGGCATGCAAGACTTGGAGGTGATTCTTTCTGATATGGCTGGGAAGATGGCTTTTAGTTGTTGGCGGCAGGTGCCAGCTGGGTTCGCTCTTCAGAAGGGCTTTCTCTGTCTGGGAGTAGCTGCCAGGCTCCACTGGAGGAAGCTGTGCTCACAGTAGCTGACTCATGCATGGCTGGGAGGGGGTGAAACAACGCAGAGCATCTCACATCTCACTGGGCAGGACTTCAGTTCCTGTGCAAGCCTGGCATACTGCAGGGGACAGAGTGTCCAGATTCCCACGTCTGCCATCATTTCTGGTCTCTATATGTTCAAAGAGGCCATTGCTGGGTGCAGGGTGTGTCATTCTTCTAGAAATGTTCAGGGTGTTTCTGTTTATCAGCAATTGGGTCCTTACCCTCTGCCTTGCTTGGCTAGAGAGGCACTGGTCTGCTGTTCCATGGTGCCCATCCTGGATCCTGATCCTTTTTTCTTTTTTGCATTTTAACAATCATGGCCAGGCTCAGTGGCTCAGCCTGTCATCCCAGCACTTTGGGAGGCCGAGGTAAGTGGACTGCCTGAGCCCGCGGATTCGAGACCAGTCTGAGAAACTTGGTGAGACCTCGTTTCTATCATAAATAAAAAATTAGCTGGGTGTGGTAGCATGCGCCTGTAGTTCCAGCCACTCAGAAGGCTGAGATGGAAGGATTGCTGGAGCCCAGCAGGTCGAGGCTGCGGTGGCCGGAAGTGTGCCAGTGCACTCCAGTCTAGGCGACAGAGTGAGACTCCAACTCAAAAAACAAACAAACAAAAAAACAATCATAGCCCATCTGGTTTCGTATCACTGATGTGTTCTCTACCTTCCTCTAAGTTGATTCAAATCCTCTTCTTTATCATCTCCACTCTCTGTTTTAACTTTCTGCATATGCCACATGTGGAAACACCTGTGTTTTGCGCCCATGTCAGATCTCTGACTCAGTTTAAGTTTTGGATAAGAAATAATTCATAGATTTGTCTATAATTGAAAACAGAACTGAAACAAATTTTCCTTCCTAGATTACCTAATTTATATGTTTTTCTAAAAAAAAGTATAAACCATCTTAGAATATTTAAACCAAGATTTAGTTATAAAAAGTTAATTTGTAAGATATTTATTGCATGAGTTTATTGGTAAAATATATTTAGCTTTACATATTAAAATATACATCTAAGATCTATATAAGTTAAAATCTAAAACATCTGTAATCTTTTAAAGACATTCTTTGATTTATCTGAAAATTAATTATCTACCAAAAATACAGATGTGCCTCAACATAATAAAGGCCATATATAACAAACCCACAGATAACATCATCGTTAATGGTAAAAAGCTGAAAGTATTTCCTCTGAAAATCAGAAACAAGAATGCCCATTCATGGCATTTGTATTAAATATGGTATAGTAAGTCCTACCTAGAGAAATAAGGCAAGATAAATAAAAATTGGAAAGGAAGATGTTAAACTGTCCGTTTGCAGACAAAATGATCATATATGTGTATATATATGTATATATATTGAGAAAACCCTGACCAGGTATGGTGGGTCATGCCTGTAATCCTAGCACTTCGGGAGGCCAAGGTGGAAGAATTGCTTGAGGCCGGGAGTTGAAGACCAGTCTGGGAAACATAGTGAGACTCAGTTTCTACCAAACAAACAAATAAAATCTAAATAATTAGCTGGGTGTGGTGGCACCCTGTAGTACTAGCTATGTGAGAAGCTGAGGTGGGAGGATTGTTTGAGTCGCGGAGTTTGAGGTTACACACTGACTGACTTCAAAATACGGTACAAAGCTATAGAAATCAAAACAGCATGTTACTGGCATAAAAACACAGACCAGTGAACAAAACAGAGCATGTAGAAATAAATTTCCATATGAGTATTTATGGGCAATTGATTTTCAAAAAGATGCCGAGAACACACAATAGGGGTGGTCTCTTCAAGAAATGGTGCTGGGACAAAAATCAACTCAAAATGGACTACAGACCTAAACATAAGACATGAAACCATAAAACTACTAGAAGAAAACATAGGGATAAGCTCCACGACATTGGTCTGGGTAATGATTTTTTTAGATGTTACCCCAAAAGCAGAGGCAACAAAAGCAAAATAGACAAATGGCTCTTCCCATTCTGTGAATACCTCTTCTGTGAATACCTGCTCATTTCTTTTCCTCATTTTCCTTACATTGCTCGTTATCATGAATTATATTAGGTCAAACACATCGTGGTGATTCTGGGCTTTATCGGCTTGGCTGAGCTGGAGTTACATCTCCCAGGCATCCCTCTATGCCCGGTCCTGGGTTGGTTTTCACCATAACATAAATCTGTGCATTAGGCTCTGAAGACAGATGCTGGGCAGTCATGGTAATCAGGCACATTGCTCCTGATGTGTGAGGTCACCGTGCTGGTGTGGGGCTCTGCTGGACACTTATCACATGCTCTCTCTCAGTCTCTTGGGTCATGTGGATCATGGTCAAGGGCCCCACTCCTCCTGCGGGTCACCCATGGCGGCACTTGGAGCGGTGAGACCCAGATGTGGGTTCCAGTTGTCCTCCTGTCTTGCACTTTTTTTTTTGACATTTCACACTGGTTTATTTAGGGTTCCAGTCTTACTCCTTGATAGACTTTATGCATTTCTCAAACGCCTCTTCACTCGTCGGCTCATCTAGCTCTGAAGGGCCACGCAGCATCATCGTGATCAGCCAACCATCTTCATAACAAGATCTGTTGACAAGGCCTGGGTTTTCTGCAAGAGCTTTATTAATTTTGGTTACTTCTCCTGATAAAGGAGAACAGAGTTCTCTAGCAGCTTTCATACTTTCCAAAGCACCAAACTCACGCCGGCCCACATGCTCCGTGCTGCTTGCAATGCCATGTTCGCAGGGGTCCCTGCATTGCACTCACTTCTTCTCTCATCACGTCTAGTTTTTCCTACAGCTGCTGGTTCAGTCATCCACAGTGACTTCACTTCAGGCTCAGCACCAGATGCAGAGAGAACTGTACTAGAGTGACTTCTCAACCAACTTCCATAATTGCTTGAGGCCTAATTCCCAAGATGAACCCTATAATCTCACTCAGTTCTGTCTTCTTGAATAAGCTCTGACACAGAAATTGGTATCAGAAGTCGTTCCAGAGGAACATAACCTTAAGGGTGAGTCCAAATGTTCTGATGATCTGGAACTGGCTCTCTGATTTGATTCAAGTTAGAGGCCAGTGATAGAGAAAATCTTGGGAACCCATGACATGTAACAGTTGCTAAATTATCACCAAAAAAATTATCATCAAAAGCTTACAGAGGAAAAGGTTTTGGGTGACCAAACAGTCTCTGACATAGAACACATTAGTGAAAAAGGAGTATACTTAACGGGGTTTTCAAAGTAGAGAACTGTGAGAGTGAAAATAAAGAGCTCAGAGCAGTACATTCTAAGCTCAAAGTCCAGGTCAAGGACCTGAAAGCTACTATAACTGTCCTAAAAGAAACCCTGGCCTCCTTGGCTGCAAAGCTGAGACTTCTGATAATCAAATCCAAAGTCTGATCATGTGGGTGGCTGAATTACAAAACAAACTGAATTCTTACCGTTGCAGGGTCTTTCTTTCTGTGAAAAATGGGAGGAGGACATGTGAACAGACCTCAGTGGAGGGGGGTCCTTCAAGTCCCTAAATTCTGTCCGCCTCCTTCGCCAGCACAAGCAGTCCTTCCACCATACTTGGGAAGAGAGTTTTCCTCACCTGGAAAACTTGCAACGGGAGGAAGGGGTCCTCTCCTCAGTATTTACCTCAGTCACTGCTTCTAACCCTAGAGCCAGACTCAAGTCTGTTTCACTCCAGAAAATGAGGAACAAGACATGACCTGTGAGGGGCAGATACACCAGCGTGACTGTGTAATCTTGCCAATTTTAAAAAAACTTTTATACTGTAAAGATGCGAGGTACAATTCAGGGTTTGGTATACAAAAGTTCATTATGAAGGTACCCTTACTTATATATAGGTATTTTTTAATTTTAATTTTTTTTTTTTTTTTTGAGTTGGAGTTTCACTCTTGTCGCCCAGGCTGGAGTGCGGTGGCATGCTCATGGCCACCACAGCCTCGACCTGCTGGACTCAGGCAATCCTTCTGCCTCAGCCTTCCAAGCAGCTGGAACTACAGGGATGTGCCACCATGCCTGGCTAATTTTTTTTTTTAATTGTAGAGATGAGGTCTCGCCAAGTTGCCCAGGCTGGTCTCGAACCCGTGGGCTCAGGCAATCCTCTCACTGTGGCCTCCCAAAGTGCTGGGATTATAGGCGTGAGTCACCACGCCTGGCCATAACTTTGTCAATTTTATAGAGAAGCCTGGAGTGTGTCTGTGGGTCCTGAGGCTGCCAGATTACAGAGGAAGGAGCAAAAGGCTAGCTTAGCCTAAACTCATCAGTATGGGGTCATGACGCATACTTTCGATTCCATTTGCTGGGTTGGTTGAGTGAAAACTGCACTTGAAGGTGACCTGGACTGAAATGTCAGGAGTTCCTTCCTCTGATGTAGAGCAAAGTTTCTCAGCCTCGGCACAACTAACGTTTTGGGCCATTTTTTACAGTGGAGGCTGTGCGGTGCATTGCAGGATGTTTAGCGCCATGCCTGGCCTCAACACACCAGATGCCAGGAGTAATCCGAAACGTCTCCAGACATTCAGGAGGGGGTTAATTCGAGGGTAACAGTCTCCATTCGAGAGCATCTGGTATAAAGACTGCCTTCAGAGGCTGAAGGAGACTGGGAGGTTAGAGTGGATTTTTTAACGGAAACCCAGCTCATCCACCCTTCCACCGTCCCTCAGGAAGGTCCAGAGGACATTCTCTTCAACACGACTGTGTGCCTAGTGTCCCTGAGCTGGTGGTGGTTACTCTCTGCGGGGCAGAAACGAACGAGGGAACTGCTGCCGTGAAACGGGGCCCCTGACTCAGTGAAAACGACAGGATTCTCAACGGCAAGGGCGATGTAGCAGCTTTCAACCTCAAAGACGCCATGGGCATGATGACAGGGATGAGCAGTGGATGTACAGTAGTGATCAGAAGAGTCTGCCCTAGAGACCGCTGGTTTGACCACCGCGTCCCTAGAACTGAAACAGATGGGTAGCCTACTACAGCCTTTCTTGGTCTGCTGGAGGAGGAAGACCAGCGAGCCTGCGAACAGCAGTCTGACTCTGCTCACCAGAAAAGAGTCTTGGCCCTTCCACCAACTCTTAAACTCGAGCCAGTTCAGCCTCTGAGCCCCTGAATGAAGAAATGAGGGAAGGCGGGGCAGGGCCTTTTGAAGAAGGACCCTGCTATGCCGCCACAGACACTTCCGCGTGGCCTTTCCCAAGGGCCTGTGAAGAGGCGGCAGGTGGACTGTGCGATGGCGCATCCAGGCACTTTTGGGATTACGAGACACTTGCTGAACTGACAAATTCCCGGAACCCTCAAATACCACAGTGGGCCACCAACCAGAGGAATGAGGCCACCAGTCGAGTTCTGGAGTGGGCTCTCACCGTGGGCTCTGCATGTCCACTATCTTCCCCTGAGGTTATCTACCTGGTTCTGGGATGCATAATTGGGACAGACACATTGAACAACCGGCCAAATCCTTACACTGGTTCTCTGCCAAGGTTACAAAAGACCAAATGATGTCTGACGAAGGAGAGCAAAGGTAGAGCAAATGTCTGACTTTTCCCTTTAGTCTTTTGGCTTTTTTCGAGTGAGTTGGTTCCATAGCATCTTCCAAAGGGACTAAAGACTTTTTTCTTTATATCATTTTGAAATCATATTTGATATGTTTCAATCTACTGCAGATATACTTTTGGTGTTCAGACTGCCCCACATGGGCCAGTGGGAGCCTCAAGCTGGTCCCTGCGTCCTCGACATGACCCCAGTAATCTCGATACCGTCTCTTTGCTTTTTGCTACGAAAAAGTGTTTTCTAGGCTTATCTTGCACTTTCCTGTCTCAAATCAGTAACCAATCGTTTCTCTAAGGAGTCCCAGTTTCTTTCGGGAGACCTCATTGCAACAGAGTACTGGTCTTGCTCTCACTTGGTCCACTGAAAGGACCAAGCTAGGAAATACACATGGTTAAGAGAGGATTGCATATCTTGAGTGCATATACTCATATTTCCAATTCCAATTTTGAACTAGAGGTTCATTCAATTTCTTTGAATTCCCTTTCTTTTATGAAGAAAATTTGGGTTCTTAAAGACTTTTATAATAACTCAACTGCTTTATCCTATAATTATAAGTTTCAGGACACCACCAAAATTATTTCTAACAAGACTACCAAAAACAGTTCGTGATTTTTTGCATTTTTCTTTTATCCTCAGGAAATACAATCTAATTACTATGATTACTATCACTTGAAATATTTCATCTGTGTAGTTAAGCCATTGACTTCCTATACAATTAAGTTAATCTGTTTAATTTTACTTTTGATTTGTAGGTATTTTTTTTTTAATTGATTGAATTTGAAAAATAATGATATAAACATTTACACGGTTCCAGAGTTAAGCGTATAAATCTGTAACACAGGATTCCTTCAAAGAAGCCTAGCCTTAATTCGCCCCTTTCTCCTCTCCTAGATTATCACTTACATTATTTTTGGCTCACCCCTTCATTTTTAAAAACAGAAATGTGTGCGTGTGCGTGTGTGTGTGTGTGTGTGTGTGTGTGTGTGTGTGTATCTGAATGTGTGCATATACATATAGAACATTTGGTTTACATATATACATATATATGAACACACACTCACCCCCCCTTCTTACCCTTAAAGGGCAGAGTACTACACAAACTGTTATGCTACTTGTTTTCTTTTACTTACTGTGTTTCAGGTATAGCTCCATGTGCCAGGATTCTGATTACGATTATACTGGATTTTTAGGTAAATTGGTGGGAAGGGGGATGAACATAATTATAATATTTAGTTTCCTGATCAGTTAACATGGTCTATGGCTCTATTTACTTAGGCTATCTTTAATTACTCTTAATATTATTTGCAGTTTTCAAATAAAAGTCTTAAACATTATTAGTTTTATTTCTGGGTATTTGATTGTTTGATGCAATTATACATTTTACTACTTTAAAACTTTTAAAGTTTTATTCTTGAAATGTTTGTTAGTAGTATGTAGATATACAACTGGCTTTTGTATATGCACCTAATAATTATCTATCAATTATTTTGGACTTTTACCATATTCGATCATGTTGTCTGTTAGGGATGACCGTTTTCTCTTTTCCTTTCTAGTTGGTCAACCTTTTATTTCTTTTTCTTGCCATAGTGCATTGTTGAGGACTTCAGCACAGGATTAACAGAAGTGGCAACAGTGGACTTCTTTGTCACCTTCTCAATCTTCAAAAGAATGTTGCTAACAGGTTATTTTCTGCTATTATGAATAATGTTTGATGTAGAATAAATACCTCTATAAGGTTAAGGAAATTCTGTTCCTAGTTTGCTAGGAGATATTTTGGAAAAAACAACCATGAATGAATATTAAATGTTATCAGATGCTTTTTTCTGTACCTACTGAAAAGACCTTGCAATTTTTCTCTTTTAATAAGTTAATGTGGTAAATGATATGAGCTGATTTTCTAATGTCAACCAACTTTGCATTTCTGAGATACAGCCAAGTTGGTAATAATTTTATTGTTACTTCTTTAGTGCTTTAGTAGCTGCTTTTAATAATTCACTTCCCTTTTTTAGTTTTGGTGGATGGTTGGTCTGAATTGTATGGCTCACCATTAGCTAAACAGAGATTCTCTTTCTTTCTATCTTTCATTCCCAGGCCTACCAAGGCTCCTCGTTCTGTGGTTGACAAAGATGACCACATGGTGCCAAAGTAAAAAGTTCCTTTTTAGTCCTCACCTTGCCCAGCCAATTAAAAATGGCTTGTTGAGCCGGGCTCAGTGGCTCAGCCTGTAATACCGCGCCTTTGGGAGGCTGAGGTGAGTGGATTGCCTGAGCCCACGGGTTCGAGACCCGCCTGGGCAAGCGAGACCTCATTTCTACAATAAATCAAAAAATTAGCCGGGCGTGGTAGCGCGCGCCTGTAGTTCCGGCTACTCGGAAGGCTGAGGCGGAAGGATCGCCGGAGCCCAGCAGGTCGAGACTGCACTCCAGTCTGGGCAACAGAGTGAGACTCCAACTCAAAAAAAATAAATAAATAAAAATAAAAATGGCTTGTTGTAAAACAAAATGGCGAAGAGCACACTGTCTTGACCCAAACTGAATCTGAATCCAGGATCTGTCACTTCATTAGCTATGTGATTTTGTCTTTCACCTCCCTTGCCTCAGTTTCCCTATCTATGAAACACAATTAATAACGTTAAACACTTTGTAGGGCTGCTGCGAAGGTTCGTTAAGAGTATGCAAGTTGCTTAGGACAACGCACACATTGAGAGTTCACTAAATATCACCCCTTATTGCTCATTCCCTTTCTGAACGTTTCTTTCTTTGTTTTGAGACAGGGCCTTGCTCTGTCCCGCATGCGGGAGTGCAGGGGTGCCATAGTAGCTCCCTGCAGCCTCAAACTTCTGGGCTCCAGCAACTCTCCTGCCTTCGCCTCCCAAGTAGTGGGACTACAGGTGCATAACACTACACCTGGCTATTTTTTAAAACTTTTTTCTAGAGACAGGGTCTCACTATGTTGTCCATACTGGTCTCAAACTCCGGGCCTCAAGTGGTCCTCTCGCCTCAGCCTCCACAGTACTGAATTACAGATGTGAGCCACCCTGCTCAGCCTGATGTTTTTTAAAGCATCATTTTGTATTGATTCCCACTTCCCTGGATATACTTTTGAGAAAGCGACTTTCAGTGGAATCTTCATTTCCCTAAATTTTGCATTTTGGAACTCAGTCCTCAGGCGGGTTCACTTCACAACTATTCTCTTTTTCAACATGTTCTCACCCCATGACTTTAAAAGTCATGTGTATGTGAAGAATTCACAAATGTACAGCTCCTGCTGCAATCTCTCCCCGAATGCCCATCTTATATACACACGGACTGGCTGATACTCTTACCTACATGACAGAAGGACTCACTATGGCCCAAAGCAACATTTTAGGATTATCTGCAGCCCTTCAAGCTTTGACCAAGCCCTACCATGCTGAACTTGGACCAGGGCAGCAGCACAGGTATTCTCATCTAGCGTAACGTCTTCCCCCTCTTCTACTCTGCCCTCTACAGCCTATTCCTTTTTTTTTTTTTTTAACATACTTTATTTCTAGAGCAACCTCAAGTGTATTGCAGTCTTCTCTGCACACAGTGGTCAAAGTCATCTGAAGACTAAGCCTGAGGGCACCACCTTGACCAAAGCCCTCCAGCCTTATTCCCATCACGTGGCTCTGCCTGCCCACCTCATCGCCAGAGTTTCAAGTTCTTTCTGGGGAAAGGTCGACCAGCTTTTCCTTAAAGGGCCAGAGAGAGTAAATAATCTTTCCTTAAAGGGCCAGAGACAGCAAATATTCCAGGCATTGTAGGCCAGGTGGGTTGTACTTTACATATGGTCCACCGATGCGCAGATGGTACTGACTACACGGACCTGTTCAATAAAAAATTATTGCATGGAATATGCATGACATTTACAAAAAATACAAAATTTGTTTTGGTTTATAAAGCTTAATATCTGTATAGGAGTCCAATCAGTATTTGCTGAATAAAAATGTAAGGTTCAGAATTCTACACTTCTGCACAAAGCTTAGAGCAAGGACGGTTAACTCTAGGCGACATCGTCTTCTGCAGACCGCGCCCGCCAGAAGACAGGGCAGAACGTACCTCAGGCTGCTGACTTGGGCCTCAGTGCTCGCCGCCAGCGTCTTCGTCTCTTCTTTCCACCTGCTAGCCGCCTTCTGCTGGGCTGCCAGGAGCCGCCTCAGCTCCACGGTGGAGTTCCAGCTACTGTCTTCCATCTCTCTCAGCTGGGCCTCAAAGCCGAGTTCCTTTATTGAAAATTCTTGCTCCATTGCGCTGATCTGAGGAACGAGACGGACACAGTGTCTTCTTTTCCTTCCTGTTACCTTAGGTGCACTCCTAACCAGTGACACATACTCTAGGAATCACTCAGTGTGTGTGGAGGTAAGGAAAGTCTGGATGAAAAAATCTATGAAGAAAGCAAGCTTATGATTTGTCTTCACAAATGAAAACTATATTACAATATAAATTTTGTAAGACTAGAATTATGATAAACTACAGTTTTTTGAACTTTCCCTGACACCTTAAAATGCCAGCAGGAGAAAGGCGACTGTCTAAGATAAAACTGCTTTCTTTATCTACTCTTATTTTGGTTGCCAGAATCCTAGGAAAGTGTTCACACTCTTGCTACCCGGGTTAGTTTTTACTCAAACCGCTTTTGATGCATATACTAAATTTCAAACTGTCTTTCAAAGGGCTTTGCAAAGTCAAATAAAATTATATACAGAAATTGTTTCCATCTCAGTGGCAGTATTAATGAACAATATTTTTTTTTTTTTCAGAAAAAAACCACAATACAGATAATTATTTTCAGACTTTTATGTGGTTCAACATTTCTAAGAATTTATGTCATTAGAGCACAAGCACTTTAACTGCAGAATAAACACATACGTGAACCTCCTTGGATACACTAGAAGCTTTCTCGACGAGGGCTCGGGGAATGAACCCCTAAAGCTTTGAGGCCTCCAATGTATGTGACAGATTGCCTCCTTGGCTACATCTAGAACAGAGCTGCCTGTGTACCATCCTTGGGTAACTGAGAAAACGGTTACTGAAATAACTTACTGTGTTTTGTGGCTCAGGTGGCAAACCCTGGTGGAAAGTTACAGTGATCTGACTTCGCCGGTATACTCTCGGGCCATTAATTTCGCTACACTAAAGAAATATTATAAGGAACACCCATCTTGCAGTATTTTCTAGTAACATGCCTCAAAAATGGCCTCCGTTGGCTCTGCTTCTAGTAATTCATTAAATACGAGGGAGGACACCAAAAACCCCAGAACTCTCTTTTGGAGGGTGGGCCCCTTGTTGTACGCTCGGAATTTGTTCCTCTGGATCAAACAGTCAACCATCTGGAAGTTTTGAGACGGCTGCCTCACGATTTGCAGAAGAAACATCCCGATGACTGGTTCTCCTACCATGTGCATCGGCTTACACTGCGCTGAGTGTGCAGCAGCAGTTTTTGACCCCAAATGGCATGACCCCCGTGCCTTAGCCCCTCCCATTCACCCTACTGTTTTTTGTTTCCCCGGATGAAAACAGACCTTAAAGGGAAACGTTTTGCCAATATGGAAGAGGTAATATAAAAAACAGCAGCAGCACTAAAAGGCATCAAAATCGATGCGTTCAAAGACGGTTTTTAGCAGAGGAAAAAGCTTCTCGGTAGGTGTTTTGCACCAACAGAGAGTACTCTGAAGGTGACTGAAGTTTAAACATGTAAGAATAAATACACAATTTTTTATCAATCAATTTCATTTTGGGGGTCCTCCCTCATATAGCTATTTTCAAAAAAGGATACGATATTCAACTTTAAACTCATGAAACATGAAATAAAGTCCGATAATGACAAAATAATCGGCTCATGAGGGCAAAATGCACACATCCCGTCCTTGCCACCCCTGCGAAGGCAACATGCTTCCAGACCTTAAGCTTGCTTTCTCAGCTAGTACACAAGCAGAAGTGTAAGGCGTTGGAGATACAGACACTGCAGAAACAACCCTGGGCTCAATAATCTCGCATCAACATGCCCCTGAGGCTCCTTTGCCGACTGCTGTCTTCATCATTTTCGAATCACTGGATTCCACACATCTAGATGTGAACCTCCTCTTTCCCCTTCCCTCCTCAATCTTCACTTCCTCTGGAGAAGCCATGCCTCTGACATTGCAGGTGGGAAACAAAAAGTCCACCCGTCAGCGTCTACCTCTGTCTCTCTCTCACGCACAGGAGAACCTGAACTGAGCATCTGCACAGTTCTAGAACGCTGCCTGCCAGTTGGCTCCCCACTGCCCCTGGGGAAATCTGTGTAGCCTGCCCAGCCTTGCCCTAAGGACCTGCGTGTAGCCTGCCCAGCCTTGCTCCAAGGCCCTGCAGGATGACCTGGCCCGCCTCCTCCGCAGGCCTGTGACGTGCACTCTGCCCTCCCTTTCTCCTTTTGCCAGCACAAAGCCTTTTCATTCCTGGGTTCTTGTCCCGTGCTGCTTCTCTTGCCTGGAATGATCTGTCTCCTTCTGCTTGTCTCAGTTATATCTACTCAACTCTTGAGACTCGGCTCAATTATTGCTTCTACAGAGAAATTCTCTTACCATTCATCCAGACAAAGTCAGGTCTGTCTGTTATAAACTCTTGTAACAAGAGGAAGTTCTCTGCTCTTCCTAAAGAACATTTCCGTTTGTGATTATACAGCTGAAGTCTGCCCACCTCCATACAAATTACAAGCTTTGTAGGATGGGTGCCCTATCTGTCCTATCGCTGCACGTTTGGCAGCTGGAACCTAGGAAGGCTGTCTAAATACATTTGCAGATTAAAGGAACGATGGCCTTTTGGTGTCAGAGTCCAGTCTTCTAACAAATCTTGGAGGCTTTAGTCAATACAATTCCAGCTGCTAACCCGGACAGTCTGGGGTGACACCGGAAGGCTGAGCTTCTGTCACAACAATCCCACTACAGCCACAATTCAGGATGCTCCCCAGGAAAGGGGCTTTGTGTCTCCCTCCCTGATTCCTTTGTGCCCCTCCTCTGCAGAGAGATGCCCATCCCAGCATAGCAGGACTGCTGAAGACGACTCCATTTCTTAATTTCAGATGTTTATGAAGGGCATTTGGACCACAAGGAAATGGAGAGCCTTGGCAAGAAGAAGGAGGAGGTGGGACGGGAGAAAGCTGGGCTGAAAGGCAAGCAGTGGCTGCAGGAGCAGATGGAAACGTTCCAGAGCTCACCGTGAAGGTGTGTGGCCAACCAGATGCCCCACATCGCCCCAGCTTTACCTTCTCTGCTGCTTTCAGTTTACTTAGAAGACCGCACTCTTCTGCAAGGGGGAGAGGACTAACAGGAAGGACGTGGGAGGAAGTCTCCTGGGGTGTCCATATGTAGGTGGGCCTTTGGCAACTATTCTGGACCCTTCCCCACAGGTGGAATAAGAGAGTATAACCTTTTTAAAACGGTTGGCTTTTTTGTTCAACAGTAAGTCTGGGACGCTCATTTATCACTGCTTACAGATATAGCTCATTATTTTTCAGTGCTATATTTACTCCACTGTATGAGTCCAATCTCAACGAAGAACTTTGGATTTTTTCAGTGTTTTGATCAAAACTTCTTGGAGTACTCTGGTACACGTTCTGGTGAACAACATAAGCACCCCTTTCTGTTGTGTATGCAGCCAGGATTATTTGGCCTAGGATGTGCACATGTCCGGCCTGAAAAGTCACCGCTAACTGAGGTGGTGAGGTGGTACTGATTTACATTACTACCAGTACCACAGCAAAGTTCTAGTACCTTCATGACCTTATCAACACTTGATTTTGCCAGACTTTTAAATTTAGCCATCCTGGTAGCTGTGCAGTGCTACCTCGTAGCTGTGATTTGCATTTTCCTAAAAAATAATGAGGTTCAACATACTGGCATGCATTCCCTTTTATGAAGTGCTTGCTTTAAGTCTGTTGCCCATTTGCAGGAAGAGAGACTTTCCTTATTATCAGTTGTTTTTCCTTACTGATAATTTTCTTATTAATTGGGAAGTTTTTATATTTTGGATATGAGTCCTCTTTATGGTTGTGTGAGTTACAAATACGTTCTCCTGCTTTTCGCTTTCTTAATGGTGTCTTTTGATGACTAAAAAATCTTAATTTTAAAGAAACCTAATTCATCTACCTTTACATTATGATTAGTGCTTTTTGTGCTCTGTTTAAGAAGTCTTCTTCCACCGAAAGGCAGGCAGATTTTCTCCTAAACACTCCACTATTTGGCAGTTCACATCTAGGTCTACAAGGCAGCTCAAGTTAAGGCAGCAAATACGGTGTTAAGGTTGATTTCTAAAATATGCATCCAGCTGATCTTTCACCATCTGTGAGGACAATCCTTCCACTACTGAGTTTCAGTGGCACCTCTGCTATAAATCAGGTGTGGTTATGAAAAATGGGCTTGTTTCTGGACCCTATTTTTGCCATGATCAATTTGGTTATTCTTGTGCTGATAACACACTGTCTTAATACTGTGGCTTTACATCAAGACTCGATATCTGGTAGTATGGTTCCTCTCCCTGTTCTTTAAAGACTTCCTTTTAGTCTAAAGCACAAAGTACAATCTTCTTTGTAGATGAGATTCTCTTTTTCATTTCAGAGTCAAGTTTTTATACATAACTATGTATTTTATATTTGCAATAGGAGGCACTCAATAAGTAAATGCTTATATGAATCGGGTTGGAACACAACTACTTATGAGTCCTTGGAGCAATGAAAAACAAAATAAAACACTAACATTACCACTCCATACCCTTACGATGAAACTGGAAGCTGTAGCTGTTTAGCATAAAGAGTTGGAGTCACTCTTTATGAAAATCTCATGGAATGGGGAAAGGTAAGCAAGCTGCTGATGAGAACACCTGTGTTTTTTGAAACGCCCTTAAAAAGAGTATCACGCTCCTACCGCAGAAGCACAGAAGCATTGGTGACAGAGGAGCGGGGAGATAAAAGAAAGAGAACTTCATTTCAGATGACCCTGCCTCTTGCCTTTTTCAGGCATGGAATTTTCAGGCTGGCTGTGAGTGGTTCTCGGAGCATACTGATGGGACACCCTCCATACGGCTGGTTCAGAAAAGTTCAGTTTTTGAGAGGCCATTATACAGGGAAAAGGGAGGCAGTCTGTAAAGTTATCTAATCTATAGTTTTGCTAGTGCTGCTTAAATTGCTTTGGCAGGAATATCAGTGCATTTCATGTTTAGAGAAGAATTTGTGTGTGTGTGGATAGCAGAGGCAATCATTTTCAAGTATGCCTGCCAAGTTCTACAATACAGAAACGACTGGTTAGCACTCTGAATTATGCCTTAGTGCTATCTGGGGAACAAAAAGAAAGAGGCCTTACACATGTTTTACTGGGTCTTTCTGAATATTCTCTATACTTTGATTTTCACAAGTACATATTTAACTCTAGTCTTGAAAATACCTTTAATTTGGCTTTTTTTTGCGCCTCCAGAGCAACCTTTCTCAAATCCTCAGTCTCTTTCCGTAACTGTTCATTTTCTTGCTGAAGTTTCAGCCTTTGTTCACTGACAAATCCACAGTTCTGTCTCTCAGACTCCAATAAGTTTTGAAGTTTCTCAATCATTTCTTGGCAACGGGATATCTCTTCTGAGGAACTGATTAAAAAACGAAACAAAAAGAATCCTTAAACTCAATGATCTGTAGTACCAGACAAAAAGGCAGCCTACACTTCATGGCGTAGACTTCTGTTGGCTTGATTCAGAGCCATTTCTTTTCACTTTAGACATAAGCTATGTGATTTCAAAATGTTATGTTACACCAGGCAAACACATTCAACTTAATCATCCTAACTAAGAAGCAATAAACTGATCCCTCATCTAGAAAATCAATGTGAAGCTTCTTTCAAATTTTTGCTGACACTGAGAATCACCACGTAAGGAGGATGTCAAGGGAACAAGCTGAGGCCAACAACGAAAAAGACGAAGCAGACACAATCAAAACTCCTTTACTTCACCAACAGGCTTTACAGAAAAACACACTCACAGACCATATTGCTAAATCACAATGGTAAGATCTACTTTCATATTTCCCCATTATATGTCTTAGAAATAGTTTTTAGGAACTGCTAATTCTATAGACTTCTTGTTTTATCATAGCTAAACAGGCTATGTTTCCTGAACTTTCTCAACAATGGATCACTGGGTGAGACAACTTCTAAACATGAATGTTACGCCAATCAATATACTGCTGATTTTTATCCTATCTATTAAAACTTCCCCAATCATAAATAATCAAGCCTCGAGAACATTCCTTGGTCAGTTAAATGTCATAGGGAGTTGTAATATAAATGCTCCAAAAATTGTGAAGGCTTAAGAAAATGATTGGTTGAAAGTCTTTTGTAAGCAGAAGAATGCTAAAAGGAGCCACCTTCACATGGTGGTGGTTTTCCCACCATGGAGCATATACCTATGATTCTTCTTGGGCACGCCGATGTGCCCACCTCTGCCAGTGCTTTAGGTGAACGTGGCCAGTGATCTCTGACTGCTCCCTCCCGACTAGGTCTTGGCTTCCCCGGCTCCTCCCACATCATTGTAAGCTCTGATTCCTACATTACACCCTTTATTTCCATAATATCCATAGCTCTTTATCCTGTCTAAATCTTGGCTGATAAAGTTCCTAATAAAAAGATGCATCTAGGAAATGACAACAAGGGATGCTAACATCAGAATGATGCTGAGACCAGAAACAACCACATATTACGAGCTTCCTAAAAGAAGACCACAGTACCATCATCCATGAAGAATTCTTACAAAAAACGAGAGCGAAACCAGATCAAGCCTCTTGGTCTAATTACTCGTTTTTAGGAACTATACGGGACAGAGAAGCAAAGTAAATGGCACTGATATATGCATGCTGTAGAGGAAATGCTACAGTCCAAAGCACTCCCTTTTTCAACAATCATTTGCAAGGAAAAAAACAGAAAAAAGAGGATACCTAGAGATTAAAGGAGACTTAAGAAACAAAGCACTCCCAGCATTCCTGAGCCAGAACTGGACAGGAGAACTCACACTCAAGAGAAGCCCTTTGAATAAAGTGCTATGAAACCACAGAACTAACAGTTAAAAATAAACAAACACAGGAATTGACCTTTCTGGCCTTAAAGCTTGAAATTACATTTGTGTTATCTGAGTTCCTTACCCAGGAAACCGACCCACAGGCCCACAGTATCAAGGAACCAAAACTCTTCGGATCACCACATTCAGACGACGAGATGCCAGGCCCCTCCCCCAGCTCCTGTGCACCAAATCTTCTTCCTAACCTTTCCCTAATTCCTGTTTACCATCTCCTGCTCCTTATCCCTCCCCTAGTACGTGTCTTCTACATTCCGGCTCTACTATACCAGGGGAAACCAAACCAAACAAACAAACAAAACACAGAATTCTCTTTTGGCTGGGGGCGGGGAGTGGCAGCCCCTTGTAGCACAGGCTTCCTCCCACTAGGTACATGTTCTAGGAACCGATGGGCATCCGTGTGCCAGCTAGGATTGCTGGGACAGGCTGCCTTTGGCTTCAGGGAATTTTTCTTGGAGATTCTTTCGATGCATTTGTCCATCTCATGATGGGTGACTTACAAGTGCACCTGCCCGTACCACAGTGAGTGTTTAGCAGACACCTTATTTTATGTTTACATCCTTAGGAAATACATGAGAATTCACCTGGAGAAAAACTCTATGAATATAAGGAACATGACAATGACTTCACTGATTTCTCTTTTCACTGTACATAAAAAAATCCACACTGCAGAGAGACCACATAAATTAAAACAAATGCAGAAATGCTTCTATTCAATATAATACAATAGGAGAGCTGTGTTTCTTAAGTCTCTGTAACCCCTTAAGAGACACATGGGTGTATACACACTGGATAGAAACCCTGCGAACATATGGTGTGGAGAGAAGCCTTCACACGGTACTTCTCTCACTACCTACAAGAAAACTCATAGTCCAATAAACCAGCTTCTCCTGCATGCTTGATTTACAAGTAACCAACCACATGAGCAGATTACCTGAATACAAGATGGGAACCCCCCCAAAACTGGAACTTATTCACAAAAAGTTGTGTATTTATTCTTACATGTATAAATTCGTCACCTCCAAAGTACTCTCTGTTTGACGCAATATACCTATTGAGACACTTTTTCCACTGTTCAGAACAGTTTTTAAACTGTCAATCTTGATGCCTTTTAGTGCTTCTGCCATTTTTTGGTTTCACCTTTTCCACATCAGCAATATGTCTTCCTTTGAGAACATTTTTCATCCACAGAAGCAAAAAAAAGTTGGCCGGAAAGAGATCTGGTGAATAGGGAGGGTGAGGCAAGGGGGTCATGCTGTTTTTGGTCAAAAACTGTTGAACACTCAG
>CAUYQG010052737.1:0-14740 GCA_963574415.1 Tarsius wallacei
GGGAAGGTTTTCTTGTATAATACTTCACAGGAGTTCTCTGGATCTCTTGCATCTGCATGACTGGCCATCTGGTGAGACAGGGGAAGGTCTCTTAAATGACCTTTTGGCATGCTTGCTATAGGGTCTTCTCAGTTTCTCCCTGTCTCTTAGGGATGCTAATCAGCCATATATTTGTTTTCTTTACATAATCCCCTCGCATAGAGTTTGCTCTTTTTTTGCTAAGAATTTTCTCCTTGCTTTTGTCAAACTGGGTTAGTTCAATGGTTTCATCTTAACAGTCTAAGGTTCTTTCTTCTGCCTGATCAATTCTGCTGCTCAGGCTTGTCATTGTGTTTTGAAATTCCAAGAAAAAAAATTCTTCATTTCTAGGAGTTAAATTTGGACCTCTCTTATATTGGTCAGCTCAACTTTTCACTTCCTGTACTTCTTTTGTTGCCTCAATGATCTGTGTGTTCATCTTCTCATGGCTTTCCATGACGGTCTTTGCCATCCAAAGTCTGAATTCTATGTCTGTCATCAAGGCCAAGTCAATCTGGATGAATCCCATTGTTTGGTATCTGGAAAGCTCTTTTGTGGATGTTGACACATAAAGGTTTTGGGGATTGTCTTTTTTTTTTTCCTGGTTCTTTCTCCTCTGTGTGGGTAGACTCTTCTCCTTTTTATTTTTTATTTTGTTGTTGTTTTAAGTAGATAATGTTACTGCTGTTACCTTTCCTCCCTCCTCTGGCCTGTGGTGGGCAGAGGGCATCAGTGGCAAGAAGGGTGGTGTTCAGGCAGGAGACTCTCTGAAGTTGCTTCACCGGTACAGTCTGGTAGAAAAGTTATGTGGTGATAGGTAGGGGTTCTGTTTCATTCTTGTGCATGTGGTCAGTCAGTTTTCCCAGCACTATGTACTGAATAGGTTCTCCTCTCACTGGTGGTTGTTGGTGGAGGCTTTGTGGAAGATGTGTTCGTTGACAAATTGCTTACAGAATCTCTATCCTATTCCATTGGTCTACATGCCTGTCTTTGTACCAATACCAGACTGTTTTGATTATTGCAGCTTTATAGTAGAGTTTAAAGTCTGGAAGTGTGATAAATCCTGCTTTGTTTGTTTTGCTAAGGATTGTTTTAGCTATTCATGTTCATTTATGTTTTCATATGAATTTCTGTGTTGTCATGTACAGGTCTGAGAAAAATGATGCTGGTAATTTAGTGGGTTTTTTGTTAAATCTGTAGATTGCCTTTGGTCAGATGGACATTTAATAATGTTAATTCTTTCAGTTCTTGAGCATGGGTTATATTCCATTTGTTTGTTTCAACTTTGATTTCCTTGAGCAGTGCTTTGTAGTGTTCATTGTAAAGGTATTTAACTTCTCTGGTTAGGAAGATGCCACAGTATTTCTTTTTTGTGTGTCTGGCTATTCTGAATGGGATTGTGATTTTTATTTGGTTTTCTGTTTATTGTTAGTGTATAAGACTGCAACTGTCTTTTACACATTTATTTTATACCCCAAGACTTTACCAAACACAAAAACCAACTCTAAATGGATCAAAGACCTAAATGTAAAACCTCAAACCATAACAATCCTAGAAGAAAACATAGGAAATACTTTTACAAAAATTGGACTAGGCAACCAATTCCTGATCAACCCTCCAAAAGTGAATGCCATAAAAGATAAGAAAGACAAGTGAGATCTCATCAAACTGAAAAGCTTCTGCAAAGCAAAAGAAACCATCAAGATATAGGAGACAATCTAGAGAATGGAAAAAAATTATTTGCCAACTGTATATCTGACAAAGGCCTAATCCAGGATCTACAAGGAACTCAAATGTGCCAAAAGGAAAAAAAAAAAAAAAAAAAAACTATTGCAAAGTGAGCAAAAGCTATGAAAAGACACTTCTCAGCAGAAAACAGTCATCAATAGACACATAAAATGCTCAGCCTCAATAATCATCAAAGAAATGCAAATTAAAACCACACTGAGAGACCAGCTAACTCCACTCAGGATGGCCATTATAACTCAAAAAACAACAGATGCTGGAAAGGATGCAGAAAAAAGAAACACTTCTATGCTGTTGGTGGGAGTGTAAACTAGTACAACTTCTGCAAAAAACAGTAAGACAATTCCTAAAAGATCTAAAAATTTACTTTCCATGTGACCCAGCTATTCCCCTTCTGGTAATGTACCCAGAGGAACCCAAATAACTCTATGAAAAAGATAACTGCACATACAGGTTTACTGCAGCATTACTTATAATAACAAAAACATGGAACCAACCATGCTGTCCATTGTCTGAATAAAGGAAATGTGGTATATATACATGATGGAATATTACACAGTCATAAAGAAAAACAAAATTATGGACTTCACAGTAACTTGGATGAATTTAGAGTCCATAATACTCAGTGATCTATCACAGAAACAAAAATCTGAGTACTACATGTACTCACTCATAAACGAATCCTAAACATTTACCATAATACTATAAAAAAGGGATTGGCAGCAGTGGGACACTGCTAATAACATCAATAAGGGTACCCAAACTTTACTGGCACAATGACGACTTATGTCCTAACCCTGAATTGTACCCTTTGCAATTATTTATCTTTAAAGATATAGTATCCAAACAGAACTTTTTAAAGACCCATCATTGTTGTGTTTTTGTTTGTTTGTTTTATCAACTCTAGCAAAAAGAAAAGACTTGAGTCTGAGCCACCTCATATGAGGCAGGAACCAGCATAAGTGTTGACAAAGTTCTCCTATGGGTATCCTGAATTGTCTACATATTACAATCCACAGCTGACACAACACTGTGTTTGAGATTTACTCTGGAGCCTTCTGCCACATGAATAATCTGTTAGATTTGAATCTCATTCTAATATCTGTTTTGCCTAACCTGTTTCTGTAGATGGAAGTGCTTTTGTTTTTCTGAGAATTCAGTACAAAGATGCCTCTCTGCACCAATACAATACATCAAAAATTGGGAAGTAGATCAAGAGAATAAAAGTGAATCTCTACTGTGAGCTGAACCTAAGGGTCCCTTCACTGTTATCCAGATGTTTCACAGATATTACTAAAATGTTATTCTTCTGTTGGTAGTGGATAAACAGAAGGAGAAAATCTATTATACACAAGAGAATGTAGCAGGAATCAAGGATCCATGTAGTCGAGACTGTGTCTGGTCATGAGCAGTAATTTTTCTTATAAATAAAAGATACAGTTCTTCAGTATCTAAAGGGAGGTGCTGCCCCAGACGATGGAAGATTGAGGAAGCATACACCAGCCCAGAGTTCTGGTCTCACATCACAGAGATTTGGAGCAGTCACAAAACTTGAGAATTAGAGATAGGACACACAAACAGAGACTTGAATCCTTCTCCCTATCACTTTGCCTATGTTTTTCTTCAGTTGACAATCCTCCCTCCAGCCTCTAATTTGCTCCATCTTCTTTGGGTCTTTCTTTTTTCAAAGTCCAATATTACTTCACAGAAGTAATTTTAATGTAATTTTCTGTTTGTTTCACTCCAGTGCAGAAATAACAGGATACCACTCTACCTACCCACCAATTCTGCCATCCTTAAAAATATGAATTTATTGCAGGAATTTTTGCTAAAACTATTTATTTACACATTAACTCTTATTCTAATTTAACTGTATACCATTTCCTTTTGACATGCTTCTAATGGTGGGAATAAAGACAATGATAGTGGTAAAACTATGATGTAGGGTCAGCAGTCAAAATATCATTGTTGATTTTTTTGAGTCAGATATCTCTTTTTGGTGCAGGCCAAAATGGAATGTAGTATGCTTAGCATGTTAAAAAAGGATTCTACTTTCTAGATGACAGTAACACCTCCCTAATTCTTCATTGTGACAACACAGTCTCAAGAAATTGTCAACTGTTCCCTAGGGAAACAAAATCACATTGTTTTAGGTTTGAGGTAATGAAAAAAATTTGGAAATGGGTAGTGTAGAAGATTGCACAACACTGTGAATGTAATTAATGCCACTGGAGAAAAACAGTTAAAATTAAAATGTTATGCTGAATATACATATATATATATATATAAAACATAACAAAAGTTATGTGGTTAAAATTTTTAAAATATTAAAGTGTTTCAGAACCACTCACTTAGGTACAGACATCCCCTTCAATTTCTCTAAAAAAAAATCCAATTTTCATTAAAAAGAAAAAATAACTGTTGCTTTTTAAAAATACCCTAAGAGTGACAATGAGAGTGAGAAGTGAATAGTATATTTCTTCACAAACATTTTAAAGAGTGCCTCTTTATTGTTTTTTCTTGAATTGTTTAGCTCTCTTCTGCCTCTGAGAGCTGTTACTTGTCCCTTCTTTCATGCAGTACTTCACTCTGCTGGCTCCTTTTTCTTCCATCTTCCAGACCCTCAGCATCCCTCCAACACTTTAGACTCCTCTCACTGTATCATACAAAACAATTTGGCTTTCCCTGTTTCCCACTTGGGTGTGGACACAGTCACATTATTGGAAGGTGAAGATGTCCTCTGTTCATCATAATTGAACCTGTTAGTGAGCATTTGGAGTTGTAAAAATACCTGAAGAATTTTCTGATTGCTTTTTTTTTCCCATTTTTTTCTAACTTGTCATCAAAATCCCTGTGGGCCTTTTTAATAATTTTAAAACATGAGCACTTGGGATTTTCATCAGGAATTGATTGGCAGTTTAAATTTCCATAAGGATGTCTTCTGTATTTTCTAAGGTTTTTATAGTTTGAGTTATTACATTTAGGACTTTGATCCATTTAGAGTTGATTTTTGTGTATGGTGATAGAAAGGGATCTTGTTTTAATCTTGTGCATGTGGTCAGTCAGTTTTCCTAGCACATTTACTGAATAAGTTCTCCTCTCCCCAGTGGTGAATGGTGAGTCTTTGTCAAAGATAAGTTGGTTGAGAAATTGAAGTTTTGCTTCTGGAATCTCTAACCTGTTCCGTTGGTCTATATGCCTGTTCTTTTACCAAGCTGTTTTGATTATTGCATCTTTATAATAAAGCTTAAAGTCTGGGAGGGTAATGCCTCCCACTTTGTTTTGGTTGTTGTTTGTTGCTGTTGTTTTGGTGTTTTTGTTTTTTGTGTTTTTTTTTTTTTTTTGCTGAGGATTGTTTTGGCTATTCATGTTTGTTTATAATTTCATATGAATTCCTGTATTGTGGCTTCCAGGTCTGAGAAGAATGCTGCTGGTGATTTAATGAGTATTGGGTTAAATCTGTAGGTTGCCTTGGGTAGGATGGACATCTTAACAATGTTGATTCTTCTAGTCCATGAGCATAGAATATTTTCCATTTGTTTGTGTCATCTTTGATTTCTTTGAGCAGTGTTTTGTAGTTTTTGTTGTAAAGGTCTTTGACTTCTCTGGTTAGGAGGATGTCAAGGCATTTTATTTTATTGTGGCTATTATGAATGGAATTGTGCTTTTTATTTGGATTTCTGTTTGCTTATTATTGGTGTATAGGAATGTGACTGACTTTTGGACATTTATTTTATACCCCGTAGGAGATAAGATAGACCAGTGGGACCTCATCAAACTGATAAGCTTCTGCAAAGCCAAAGATACCATTGAGAGAGTGGGGAAACAGCCCACACACTGGGAAAAAACATTTGCCACCTGTATCTAACAGAGGCCTAACATCTAGGATTTACAAGAAACTAAACATGCTGAAAAGAGAAAAACAAAAACAAAAACAACCCCAATATAAAATGGGCAAAGGATATGAATAGACACTTCTCAAAAAAAGCAGTCAACAGATATATGAAAAAATGCTTGGCCTCACTAATCATCAAAGAAATGCAAATTAAAACCACACTGAAATATCACCTAACTCCAGTCAGGATAACCATCAGCAATAACTCAAAAAACAACAGATGCTGAAAAGCATATGGCAAAAAGGGACCACTTCTACACTGTTGATGAGAGTGTAAGCTAGTACAACTTTTGTGAAAAACAGTGTGGTGAATTCTAAAAGATCTAAAAATTGACCTCCCATATAATCCCACAATTCCCCTACTGGGAATATACCCAGAAGAACTCAAATCACTCTATGAAAAGATACCTGCACACACATGTTTATTGCAGCATTGTTTACAATAGCAAAAACATGGAACCAACCGTGCTGCCCATGGAAAGATGAATAGATTTTAAAAAGTGGTACATATACACAGTGGAATATTAAGCAGCCATAAAGAAGGACAAAATTACAAACTTCACTGCAACTTGGATGGACCAAGAGGCTATAATACAGAGTGATCTGTTACAGAAACAAAGAACAGAGTATCACATATTCTTACTCATAAGCAGACCTTGAAAAACTATTGCAATACTATAAGAAAGGAATTGGCAGTAGTGGGAAACTGCCAGGGGAGGGCGGGGGCAGGATTAGCAGCGGTGGGAAATTGCCAGGGGATAGGGGGCTCACCTCATCAACAAGGGTACCCGCATAATGAATGTTTGTATACTTAACCCTTTATTGTACCTAATATACTTAAAATTGAAAATAAAAAAATTTAAAACAAAAAGATTATTCTGTTAATAAAGCGTATTAATATTCATATATATATATTTGTGTGTTATATCCCATGTTAAACATGTAACAGTTGTTCTAAAATGTTCTTTACAAACAATATAAAATGTGAAGTTATGCACTCTATTGTTTCTTTATTTTCACACATTCCACAGCTAATTTCTAATGGATTAGAATATCACATTCTTGGCTCAGGATATCACATTCTTTCTTGTTCAAATGATCAGCCTTTATGAAATGGAGACCTTCTTTCTTTTCTTGTGTTTTCTTGCATCAAGAGCTTCTCCATTGTCTTCTTTCCCCCATAGAACTTACACTTCAAGCCACATCTTTCCTTTTGTTCTCTTTTGACCTTGGTAGAATCATTTGCTTTACAAAGTCTATCCACAGATTCTAGACTCTGGTGCTTTAGTATGACAATTGTAAACACCAGTGATTTACCTGTATGATGACCACTTAGGCACCTACCTAACCTTGAATTGTACCCTACATCTTTAAAATAAAAAATAGAAGGAAAATAGAAGGCAATGAATACACATACAGACCTGGGGTACTCAGGACAATAGTTACAAAATCATAGTAATATAAATGCAAAACATAGATTTATTTTACATTGAAAATGGAAACACTTTATTGACAGTTTAGGACTGAAATGGACAGTTTCACAGAACAGAAATAAGCAGTCAAGACAATGGAGTGTAAAATGGTAGCAGACACATTAACACTCTTCACCCTCATTCTCTCCCTCAACACTATCTGCTCTAACCTCCTCACAATCCTTCTCAAGGGCAGCCATGTCTTCATGGTCCTCAGAAAACTCTCCTTCCTCCATCCCCTCACCCACGTACCAGTGAACAAAGGCACACTTGGCATACATCAGGTCAAACTTGTGGTCCAGGTGAGCCCAGGCCTCAGCTACAGCTGTGGTATTGTTCAGCATGCACACAGCTCTCTGTACCTTGGCCAGGTCTCCACCAGGCACCATGGTGGGAGGCTGGTAATTAATGCCAACCTTGAAGCCAGTGGAACACCAATCCATAAACTGGATAATACGCTTGGTCTTGATGGTGGCAATGGCAGCATTGACGTCTTTGGGAACCACATCACCAGGGTACAACAGGCAGCAAGTCATGTATTTACCATGGTGATGGTCACATGTCACCATCTGGTTGGTTGGCTCAAAGCAAGCATTGGTGATCTCTGCTACAGTAAGCTGCTCACGGTAGGCTTTCTCAGCAGAGATCACAGGGGTATATGTGGCCAGAGGGAAGTGAATGCGGGGATAGGGCACCAGGTTGGTCTGGAATTCTGTCAGGTCAACATTCAGGACTCCATCAAATCTGAGGGAAGCAGTGATGGAGGACACAATTTGGCTAATAAGGCGGTTAAGGTTAGTGTAGGTTGGGTGCTCGATATCAAGGTTTCTACGACAGATGTCATAGATGGCCTCGTTGTCTACCATGAAGGCACAATCATAGTGCTCCAGGGTGGTGTGGGTGGTGAGGATGGAGTTGTAGGGCTCAACCACAGCTGTGGAAACCTGGGGGCTGGGTAAATGGAGAACTCCAGCTTGGACTTCTTGCCATAATCCACAGAGAGAAGTTCCATCAGCAGGGAGGTGAGCCCAGACACAGTTTCCCCACCAAAGCTGTGGAAAACCGAGAAGCCCTGAAGACCTGTGCACTGGTCAGCCACCTTGCAAATTTGGTCTAAGATGAGGTCAATGATCTCCTTGCCAATAGTGTAGTGCCCTCAGCATAGTTTTTGGCCACATCTTCCTTGCCTGTGATGAGCTGTTCAGGGTGGGAGAGCTGGCAGTATGTGGCAGTGAGAACTTCATCAATGACCATGGGTTCCATGTCTACAAACACTGCCCTGGGCACATGTTTGTCAGTGCCCGACTCACTGAAGAACGTGTTGACGGAGTCATCTCCTCCCCCAATGGTCTTGTCATTTGGCATCTGGTCATTGGGCTGGATGCCGTGTTCCAGGCAGTACAGCTCCCAGCAGGCATTGACAATCTGGACACCAGCCTGGCCGATGTGGATGGAGATACACTCAGGCGTAGTGGCTAAGGGTTAGGAGAAGAAGGAGACTGGAGCAGACATGGGGTCCCGGCTACCGTCCCTGACAAGCTAAGAGTGGAGGTAAGTAATGCACTGAGGAGCTATTTTATTTTAAAAGATCATATTATATTGACATAACTGGATTTGCTCATTCTAACTTTACTTATAATAGCAACAAACTATATGCATTTTTCTTCTCTATTTTGCTATATACATATAAAATAAATGTATTTCATAAAAGAATTATGCAAATACATACGCAAACATATGTAAATATATATTCATTTACGTGTATATTTATGGGGAGAGAATGTCAGATGAGGGCATCCTTAAAAGCAGACCATTTGTTAGGTATATAACCCAGAATCACATAGCTTATCTGCACTTTTTAGTGAATGAATGATTAATTGTATTGTGATGTTTTTAATTGATGGTTTATCCTTGGTTTTCTACTTATCAGTTAAAATCTTTAGTTTTGAAGCAATGCATACTTCTCCTTCCCCATACTCATAACTGTCTTAATCTTATTTCCTTATGTTAGGTAAAACTACAACCAGAAAAAATATTTAATTGAGATTAAGAATATTTTGAAGGATAACAAACATTTCTCCCTGTGTATTTAAGGAAAAACAATTCTAGGGAAACTCTACAGTAGTATCAACAATTAAGACTTGAAAACAGGCCAGGTGTGGTAGCTCATGCTTGTTATCTCAGCACTTTGGGAGGCTGAGTGGCAGGATTGCTTGAGCCCAGAAGTTAGTCAGGTGTGTTGATGAGTGCCTGTGTTCCCAGCTTCTCAGGAGGCTGAGGTTGAAGAATTGCCTGAGCCCAGGAAATCGAGGCTGAGGTGAACCGTAATTGTGCCACCGCTCTCCAGCCTGTACAAGATAATGAGATCTCAAAATAAAAAAAGAAAAAACTTTGAAATTTAAAATTAAAAAGATTATGTCATGAAGCATGAGGAAATAGTATTATGGTTTGATCCATTTATCATTTTGTTTTCTAAGTACTCAAATATATTTAGTGCCCTCTTCAGCTAAGTTAGAATTAGGATGAATGTAATTTTAGAAATGGGAATAATGACAACTAACTCAAAGTGATTTTGTAAGTAATGCATAATCTAGGTAAAGTGTGTTGAGAACATAAGTAGTGTTTAATAAATCATAGCAAGTGTTTTTATAATTATTATTATTGTTATCATATGGTAATTTTTGAACACATATAAGGGAATATTTACACAGAATTATTATTTTCTTTAAGTTGAAAGAATCTATATGCTGAATTTTTGAACATATTTTCATAATGGAAAAAATATAGACCATACAGCTGAGATTATTCATGGCTTATAGATTGAATAAATAATATCCACAGTTCAGTTTATAGCTCAGAATCAAGTTTCTGATTATATGAGATATCTAACAAGTATTCCTTGAATCCATATGCTGATTTGTCAGTCTCTTATGGCATTCTTAATTTCTCAATGTGTTAATGGCTGGATTCAGGATATGTGTGATTGCTATGTAAAATACAGCAAGAAACTTGTCCACCCAAGTGATGCTGAGTGGCCACGGGTAGATGAAGATGCAGGGTCCAAAGAATAGCAACACCACCGTGATGTAGGAAATACAGGCAGAGAGTGCTTTTGATGCCCCATCTTTAGAGTGAAGACAGTTAATAAGATATAAGTATAGGAGATCAGCAAGAGAATGAAGCAAGTTGTTGCCAAAGTCCCACTGTCAGCATTTATCACTCTTCCCAAAGTACAAGTATCTATGCAGGCTAGTTTGATCCTCAAAGGTATATCACAGAAAAAGCTATCCACTACTTTGGGTCCACAGAAGGGCAGGCCCCACATCATTGCCAGTTGACTCATAGCATACAAAAAGCCAATGATTCATGATATCAAAACTAGCCAGATGCACTTTTGTCTGCCCATAAACCTGGAGCAATGTAGTGGCTTACAGATGGCCACATAACAGTTGTAGGCCATTGTCACAAGAAGTACCATCTCACCTCTTCCAAAAAAATGCACACAGAGAATCTGATTCATGAAGCCTCCCCTCCCAATGGTCTTGTTTTCCTTTAGAAAGTTTGTGGTTGGTTTAGGGGTGGTTACTAAGGAAAGGCAGAAGTCAGCAAATGAGAGGTTGGCTAAGAGGAATCACATGGGAGAATGAAGACGATGGGGGATGTCAGTGATGATTAATAAGCACAACAAGGAGGTAACCCACAACAGTCATCAGGTAGAGTATAGAAAATGACAATAAGAGGACCATCTGAAGCTCCCTTGAATTATAAAGTCCCTCCAAAATAAATCCAGGTACAGTTGACAGATTTGCTTCTTCCATTTAGTATATATAGTATTTTTCCATGGTACTCAAAGAGAATAATATAAACTAAGAATTTCTAGAATAGAAAGAAGTTAAAGACAGGTACTAGTGAGCAGATCAATATGTCTCATGTATAAAATGGAAGTCTTAGCATTGTAGTAAACTCAAAACTGAAAATAAATGTTTTTATGAATTCAGATGTGTGTACAACTTCTTGGCTAAAAAGGGGAGCTATGTGTAGAAGTACAAATCAAACACTTTACTCATTAGAAGTAAAATTCTCATGGCTATCACAAATAAATTATCTGATTTAAAATGTTAGCAGTAAATGTTTGTCATGAGTAATTTCTCTATGTCTTTTTGTTGTTGTTGCAGTTGAGGGAGGTCTCACTCTGTTGTCCAGACTTGAGGCCAGTAGTGGCACAATCATGGATCACTGCAGCCTTGACCTCTTGGGCTCAGGCAATCCTTCTACCTTGGCCTCTTGAGTAGCTAGCTAAGTTTGTGATTTTTCGTAGAAACCTAGTTTTGCTGTGTTGCCCAGGCTGGTATCAAACTCCTGGGCTCAAGAAATCCTCCTGCCTTGGCCTCCCAAGTGCTGGGATTATAGGCCTGAGCCACCATGCCCAGCAACTTCTCTAAGTCTTGAATCTACCTCTCCTCCAGGGAATCAGATAGATTTGTCTTCAATGCACAGCTGTAAAATATATTTGGAGGCTCCTTGTTTTACTAGGCAAGATCTAGAGAAATAATTTAATGTTGCATTTCTAATACAAATGCGTACTTCTCAGAAATAAATCTATTGCCAAGTGGATATGTATGAGCAGAGTGAATTGAACTAAAGTCTATCACAAACTATGGGAGTCACTATCCAATGAATGACTTAAGAATGGATGCTTATGTTTCAAAAGAGACTCCAGATACTGACTACACAATTCTAGCACTATATATTTCCCTGTATTTTAAATTTCCTCACAAGAAGTTTTTTCCTCAAAATCATATATTCCTTGGCTTGAGTAATGACACTTATTTTTATACATTGACTGACCCTTGACTCTCACTCACTTATGAAAGAGATTTCTTTCTGGAGATTGGCTTAAGTAATAGACATGTGAAAGCTACTTTTAGTCTTGACTGTCCTTTACGAGAGAAAAGACAAAATTCTAAGTTCATTTGTGTTTAAAATATTCACTTGTATTATTTAAATTGACTTTCATGGAAATATTTAGACTTTCTGTAAGGCAGAAACCCAAGTCGTTTTTAAAATTCCTCCCTCCCTCCCTTCCTCCCTCCCTCCTCCCTCTCCTTCCAACTTATTTTCCCCCTTTCTTTCTTCTCTTGTCTTCCTTTATCTCCATCCCTCTCTATTTTTGCCTTTATCCTTTTCAGGCTAGAAACCGGATAATTAAAAAGTTGACTGACAGGTACATGCTATGTACTGGGTCTGTTTTCCACAGAGGCTGTGCTAGTTTTCACTCCCACCAACAGTGGTAGAAGTGTTCCCTTTTCGCCACATCCTCTCCAGCATCCGTTGTTTTTTGAGTTATTGATGATAGCCATCCTGACTGGAGTTAGGTGGTATACCAGTGTAGTTTTAATTTAATGCCATCGTTTTTAAAGGTCATTTCAATGTCATTGTTTGTCTTCAAATTGGACTGTACCTCACCCTATGAATGTTAGTCTCTGAGTTTTTCCGCATTTACTACTTTGGCCAAATGATGGAACAACCAAAATACAAAAATAATTAGAAAATATCAGGGTAGTTGAACGGCATGTACAAATGGTTCTTTCCAAATGAGCATCCAGGAATTTGAGATTGTAAAAGATGCTTTTAGTTAGTGTGTGAGACTCTATAGAATTGGATTAGTTGAGAGAGAAAACCTATAATATTTTTGGTAAGCGTATCAACTAAATTGTTGGGAGTGGATGTGATGTGGGGAGCAGATGAGCACTGTCACTGTAGCAGGCCTTGAGTAAAGGCCCCAAGCAAAGGCACGGTCTCGCTTAATGGCCCCAAGTTCGTAGGCAAGTTCTCGCTTGGAAGCTCCGCATCTTAGCCAAAGGCAGGCTGTGAGGGATGCAGCCTGCTACATGAAACGGTGTCTGATGCCCACACATCCGGGTGCACATAGCACAGATAAAGCTTTAGGTGCAACAAGATAACTGTGGAACAGCTTGCCTTTTAGGTAGCAACTTAATTCCGTTATGGCTCCCTCACAGACCTTGAATCCCTTCCAACTTCCCTTGTGCTTGATTATAAAATAAACGTGCTGAGCTAGTTCGGGGTCACTAGCTCCTCCATCAGAGGAAAGTGTCCCACCTGGCTCCAGCTTTTCTTTAAGCCTTTGTGTCTGTGTCTTTCTTAATCTCTCGTAGCTCTCTCTCGGGACCCTCAAGGCAGTCGGAGTCCCGCGGCACTAAAGAGCACATTTAAGATACTAAGATCAATATGTAGGCACGGCAAAATACTATAGAAGGCAAAAGATTAGTCTTTAATTAGTGGATGAGATGAAGTGAAACTTCAAAAATTAGGTAGTTTGTGACATACTTACCCCATAGGAGTCACCTCTGAAACCAGATCCTTCTTGACTCAAAAGGCTTATTCCAGATTCTACCTTAAGTATAAAATGAAGTTCAGTTTGTTTCTGCAGTGACCAGTGTTGATGACAGTATATCCACCACAGTGTGGCATATATACACTGTAAAGAGTAGCCTCTGGGATGGAAACTTTCCAACTCTGTGTTTTAAATAGAGCCAAGTGTTTGGGAGGACTTTTGCTTTCATGATCCTCAGGGATCCTTAGTTTCCAGCTTCCCCTGAATTGAAGACACCATGCAATACTGAACCCTTTTTCAGTGCTAGTCTCAAGTTAGATCAGTTAAATACAACTAAACATTTAAGGTAAGGAGATTTAAACACAAGATAAAAAGTGTTGGCCATGATGTGGAGAAATTGGAATATTTGTACATTGTTGATGGCAATATAAAAATGGCGTAGCAGCTATGGAAAACAGTGTATAGATTCCTCAAAAAATAAAAAAAATAGAACTACTGTATGACCCAGTAATTCCATAACTGGATATACATCCAAAGGAAATGAAATCAGCCTGTTGAAGAGACATATACACTCTCATGTTCATTGCAGAATTATTTACAATAGCCAAGATGTGGAAACTATCTAAGTGTCCATGGAAAGATGAATCAAATTAAAAACATGGTATAAAACTATGGTACATATATACAATGGAGTATTATTCTGCCTTACAAAAGAAGAGAATGCTGCTATTTGCAGCAACATGAATACATTGTAAAAATAGCATGCTAAGTGATATGACAGTCATACTAAGACAAATACTGCTTGATTACATTTATCTGAGATATCTAAAATAGTCAAACTCATAGATGCAGAGACCACATTAGTGACTTCCAGGGACTGAGGGAGTGGGAGAATAGGGAGATATACAATGGGTATAAAGATTTGGTTGAATAAGTTCTAGAGATCTGCTGTATAACAGAGTACCTACAGTGAGCAATATAGTATTGCACACCTCAAATCTTTTAAGAGGGTAGATCTGAAGTGTTTCTACAGTAACAAGAAACAAACAAATAAACAGATAACAAAAATAACCCCCCCAAACTAAAAAAACACACACAAAGACAAACAGAAACAAACAAAGAGACACAAGCTTTGGGAGGCATTGGATATGTCTGTTACTTTGATAGTGGTAATGGTCTAAGTGTTTGTATATGTCCAAACTCAACAAATTGTACACATTTAATACATAGGTTTTGTATGTCAATTAAAACTGA
>CAUYQG010052738.1:0-27642 GCA_963574415.1 Tarsius wallacei
AACAAATGTGGTACATATACACGATGGAATACTATGCAGCCATAAAAAAGAACAAAATCATGAATTTCACAGCAACCTGGATGGAACTAGAGTCTATAATACTGAGTGACCTCTCACAGAAACAAAGATCTGAGTATCACATGTACTCACTTATATAGTGGACCTTGAACATCTATTGTAATACTATAAGAAAAGGACTGACAGTGGTGGGAAACTATGGGAGGGAGGGGAAAGGAGGTGGGATTAATGGTAGTCAATATCTGTCTGGGGGCGAGGAAACACCCCTTATCAACAAGGGTGCCTGAACGAAACATATTCGTATACCTAACCCTTAACTGTGCCCCACAATATCAAAATAAAAAATATTGATTAAAAAAAAAGAAAAGAAAACAGAGGACTTTCCTCCTTACATCGAAATCTCAGACCCATTCCACTTCAGCCCATTTTACCCAAAGGCTTCTGACTAAAGGCAGCTGTCCAGAGGTCCAGGAGGAGGGTGGGTGCCGGTTCCAACTGTGGTATGCTCATGCTTTGGGACTCTGAAAGGGTCTCCCTCCTTCTAGGAGCCTTTGTTTCCTCAGCAGGAAGCCAGAGGTCTGGACTGGCACAAACCATCCTGGGAGCCTGTTGAAATGCAGAGCCTGATTCTCAAGGCTTGGGAGGGGGGCAGCTGCTCTAGCACGGCTGTGAATGGGCCGAGTTGCAAGGAGCCCAGGACTTCTGAGGCCTCTTCTTGCTCTGAAGGGACAGACAGACCTTGAGCCCTGGAAGTGGCCCAAGAGAGTGACAGAAAGAGTGTCGTCCAGATGGGGGTGGCGAGGAGAGCACAGAATGGGAGATGATTCCAGAGTGGCCCTTTCAAGCAGCAGAGCTGGAAACCATCACCGCCCTCATCGACAAACGTGTGTGTGGTGCCCTTCGCTGCCCAGAGCAGCTGCCACATCCTTGAACCCAGCTGACCCCACGGGCTCCCCGGTGAGTGAGGAGGCCGGGGCTGGGGACGCCATTCAGTCCGGTGGAAGATCCACGCCGGAGCACAATAGCCCCCTAAACGACTGTTTCCCTAGGCCCTTAGGTTTTCTTGGCACTTTTGTGGCACCTGCCCTCTGACCCCTTCCTCCTTTGTCTCCTGATGCACCTCCGGCCCGGTCCTGAGTCTCCCCTCCCCCAACACACACACACACACACACACACACACACACACACAATGTCAGGGGGCAGAAGCCAGTGTATCCACCCCCAGATTTCCCACTTTTGATCCTCTCCGCTCTCACCAAACAGAATCCAGCTTCAGGGACCAGAATCCTGGCTCGTTCTGGAATAAACTGGGGCAGGTCACTGCATCCCTCCTCATTCGATGACAACAGGTTTTTCCCTAAGGTGACATTTGTGAAGGATTCTTGTCATCCAGGCACTGTACTCAGTGACTCCATTCTCACCTTCACTCTGCGGAGAGGGGACTACAAAGAGCTTGGCCTCCTTGATTAGGAGGTTTACCTGCCTGAGCTCACCTAGTTGGCAAGTGGCAGAGGTGGGATGTCACCTGACCCTGGCTGACTGGCATCAAAGGTGAATCCTGCCCCGGGTGCGGTGGCTCAAGCCTGTAATCTCAGCACTTTGGGAGGCCGAGGTGAGAGGATTGCCTGATTCCAGGGCTTTCAGACCAGCCTGGGCAACTTGGTGAGACCTCGTCTCTACAATAAATCAAAAAATTAGCTGGACATGGTGGCACACGCCTGTAGTTCCGGCTCCTTGGAAGGCTGAGGCAGAAGGATCGCCGGAGCCCAGCAGGTCAAGGCCGCGATAACTGTGAGCATGCCACTGCACTCCAACCTGGGCGACAGAGTGAGACCCCGATTCAAAAACAAAATAAAAAAGATGGATCACACAGTTGTAAGAAATACCGCAGAAGCCGGGCTCGGTGGCTCAGCCTGTAATCCCGCGCCTTGGGAGGCTGAGGTGAGTGGACTGCCTGAGCCCGCGGGTTCAAGACCGCCTGGGCAACTTGGCGAGACCTCATCTCTACAATAAATCAAAAACTAGCCGGGCGTGGTAGCGCGCGCCTGTAGTTCCAGCTACTTGGAAGGCTGAGGCGGAAGGATCGCCGGGGCCCAACAGGTCGAGGCTGCGGTGGCCGGGAGCGGCCACTGCACTCCAGTTTGGACGACAGAGTGAGACTCCAACTCAAAAAAACAAAAGAAATACCGCAGAGAACTCTCGTGCACCCTTGATCCAGTTTTCCTTGAGGGGAACATCTTGCAGAGCCAAAGTAACAATATCACAGCCAGGACATCGGCACTGACACAACCCACCTGTCTCATTCGGATTTCTTCAGGTTCGCTTGCACTCATGTGTGTGGTGTTTAGTTCTATGTGACTTTAACATACATGTAGGTCTGTGTTTGCAACACCACAGTCAAGATGCAGCACGGCTCCATCACCACACTGATCCCTGTGTTGCCCTTTTTTTAGGTTCGGGGAGAGTGCAAACACAGTCCCCACTGCCATAGATCATGCAGTCGAGTTTCCCACATTTGGGGAAATCGCAGGGGTCGGCACATCCAGAGTGCGATGGATAAGCCTCGCCCTGGGAAAAACACCTTCGTGACCATGGTGTCTCCCCTGCCAAGCAAGTATGTGTTGCCCTTTCACAACCTCGTTACTTTCCTCCCCAACTGTGGGTCCCCAGCCCTTTCCAGGCCTCAGTTTCCCCTCAGCTTCATTCATTGTAATTGCTAAATCTGTTCTCCATTTCAAGAATGTTCTTCTTTTTCTTTTCTTTCTTTTTTTAGAGATAGGGTCTTGCTCTGTTGCCCAGGCGGGAGTACAGTAGCGTGATCCTAACTCACTGCAGCCTCAAACTCCTGGCTCAAGCGATCCTCCTGCTTCAGCCTCCAAAGTGCTGGGATACCAGGTGTGAGTCACTGTGCCCAGCCAAGCGTGTTCTGTAAACGGAAGCATTCAGAAGGATGTGCTTTGAGGTTTGGCTTTTTTCGCTCGGTGTAATTCCCTTGAGCATCAGCTTCGTGGTTGCACCTGCATGGTTGCATGTGTCAGTAGTTTTCCCTTCTCATTACTACAGAGCATTCCATGGAGTGGAAGTGTCACAGTTTGTTTAACTATTCAGAAGAATAGCGGAGCTGCCAGTTTCTAGCCATCGTGAATCCCACTGCTGTGAACATCCATGTACAGGCGTTTGTGTGAACATCAGTGTTCACTTTTCTGGGACACATGCCCAAAAGTTTAAAGTCCTTGCTTTTAATCCCAACTTTCTATGGCCCTCTAGGCTGGTTGCAAAGATACTTTAAAAAACAAAAAGAGTAACATTTATTGAGATCTTTACATATATATAAACACTTTCCATGAATCAGCTGATAAGTCCCCAAAACAACCTTAGGCTTGGATACTAATATTATCCCATTTTACAGATGAGGAAGCTGGGGAGGCATAGAGCGGCTACACACAGGAGGTAAATGGAGGAGTCAGGATTTGAACTCAGGCTGTCTGACTCCAGATCTGCTGTTTGACCTGACTATGAATTAAGTTTCTTTTTTTATTTTCTTTATTTGGAAGATGTGGGGTTACAATTCAGGCTTAGGTATACAAATGTTCATTATGCAGGTACCCTTGTTGATGAGGTGTGCCCATCCCTCTCCTGGCAGTTTTCTGCTACTGCCAATCCCTTTCTTATAGTATTATGATAATTGTTAGAGGCCCTCTTATGAGAGAGAATATATGGTACTCTGTTCTTTGCTTCTGTGATAGGTCACTGAGTATGAGAGACTCTAATCCATCCAAGTTGTCACGAAGTCCATATGTTTCTCCTTCTTTATGGCTGCATAATATTCCATTGTGTATATGTACCACATTTTTTTATCCCATCCAGTTTTGATGGGTAGCACGGTTGGTTCCATATTTTTGCTATTGTGAATAGAGCTGCAACAAACATGCGTGTGCAGGTGTCTTTTCTGTAGAATGATTTGAATTCCTCCAGGTATATTTCCAATAGGGGGATTGCTGGTTCATATGGATGGTCAATCTCTAGTTCTTTCAGAAATCGCCACACTGTCTTCCAAAGATGTTGTACTAGTTTGCATTCCCACCAGCAGTGTAGAAGCATTCCTATTTCTCCGCGTCCTCACCAGCATCTGTTGTTGTTTGTTTTGTTAATGATGGCCGTTCTTACTGGGGTTAGATGTATCTCAACATGGTTTTGATTTGCATTTCTCTGATGATGAGTGAGGCTGAGCACTCTTTCATGTGTCTGTTGGCTGCCAGTGTATCTTCTTTTGAGAAGTGTCTATTCATGTCTTTTGCCCACTTTTTTATGGGGCTGTTTGTTTTTTTCCTTTCGGTGTGTTTGAGTACCTTGTAGATCTTGGATGTTAGACCTTTGTCAGATATTCAGTTGGCAGTTTTTTCCCCCCATTCTGTGGGCTCCCTCCCTGCTCTCTTGATGGTTTCTTTTGCCTTGCAGAAGCTCGTTAGTTTGATGAGGTCCCACTTGTCCACCTTATTTCTTAAGGTATGGGCACTTGGGGTTCTGAATAGGAATTGGTTGCCAGTTCCAATTTCCATAAGGGTGTCTCCTGCATTTTCTTTGATTCTTATAGTTTGAGGTTTTACATTTAGGTCTTTGATCTATTTAGAGTTAATTTTTGTGTATGGTGATAGGTAGGGGTCCTGTTTCAATCTTCTGTATGTGGTCAGTCATTCCAATTGCTTCTCACTTCTTTCTACCTTTTTGTGCTTCAGTCTTGGATCATTCCCTTTAATAGTTCTCTTAGGGTAGGTCTCTGGCAACCAACTTGCTAAGCTTTTGTTTGTCTAAAATATTTTTATTTTGCCTTTTTGAATTTTAAATTGATGGATAATAATTTTATATATCTATGGGATACAATGCAATATTGTGATACACGTTTACATTGTGAAATGATTAAATGCAGATAATTAACAAACCCATCACCTCACATACTTATTATTTTTGTGGCAAAACATGTAGAGTCTACTATTTTAGCAATTTTGCAATATGCACTTTGGCCAGGCTCAGTGACTCAGCCTGTAATCCCAGCATTTTGGGAGTCCAAGACGAGTGGGTTGCCTGAGCCTGCGGGCAACTTGGCAAAGCCTCATCTCTACAATAAATCAAAAATTAGCCAGGTGTGGTAGCGCGTGCCTGTAGTTCTGGCTACTTGGAAGGCTGAGGCAGAAGGATGGCCTGAGCCCAGCAGGACGAGGCTGCAGTGGCCAGGAGTGTGCCACTGCACTCCAGTCTGGGCGACAGAGTGAGACTCCAACTCAAAAAAAAAGAAAAGAAAAGAAACATGCACTCCAATGTTATTTATTATAGTCACCGTTCTCTGCAATAGGTCATTAAAACTTATTCTTGTCATCCCACTGAAATTTCATACCCATCGATCAACATGTCTCCTGTGCTCATCCCCTTCCCTCCTGCCACCTTCATTTTGAAAAGAAATATTTTCACTGAGTGTAGAATTCTAGTTGGATACTTAAAAGATGCCATTCCATTGTCTGGCTTCCATCATTTCTGTTGAGGAGTCTCCTATCAGTCTTATTGTCGCTTTGCTGAAGACAAAGTATCCTTTAAAGACGAGTTGCTTTGCCTTTGGTGTCCAGTAGTTTGACCAGGACATGCTGTGCTAGAGACTGACTTTACATTGTGATGTTTGATGCCAACAGCTTTCAAGCACCACTTCTCTTTCTTCCCCTTTTGCACCACATTTGGGCTTTACCTTTGTAGCCTAATGACCTCCCAAAGGCTCCACTTCCTTATGCTATCACCTTGGGAGTTAGGTTTAAAGTTTATGCCTGGCCTGGGCTTAGTGGTTCAGCCTGTCATCCCAGCACTTTGGGAGGCCGAGGCGAGTGGATTGCCTGAGCCTGTGGGTTCAAGACCCGCCCGGGCAACTTGGCAAGACCTCGTCTCTACAGTACATCAAAAAAATTATCTGGGCATGGTAGCACGCCTGTAGTTCTGGCTACTTGGAAGACTGAGGCAGGAGGATCGCCGGCACCCAGCAGGCCGACGCTGGGGTGGCCATGAGTGTGCCACTGCACTCCAGCCTGGGTGACAGAGTGAGACTCCAACTCAAAAATAAAAACAAAAAAATAAAGTTTATGTCTGGAAATGCCAATATCTGGTTTCTGTGCAGTCTGATTTTACTCTCTCTTCTTCTCTTTATTTTAAGTATGTCATTGTGCTGCCTATCCTGCCTGGTAACTTTTTATTGTTTGCATGAAAATTACACATGGAAAATTGTAGTGAGTATGGGTAGCATCATATTCTTTGAGATAATTTTCTTCCTACTGACAGACAGAGTATGGCCAAACCCTCTTTATCTAGTCACAGCTGTCCTGTTTTACACTTGCTCTTAGTCTTTTTAGGGTCATAGCTGAAAGCCTGAGGTGTCTATTGGGAACTCTGATCCCTGGTTTTCCCTGAACTCCAGTTTGTGTTTTTGAACCCCATGGCATTGCTGAATTCTATGCTCAGCTTTTAGCTTCTTAGAAGTTGCTTTCTAAGCACTTCTTGGTGGGGAGGCGGTTCTTGGGGTCCCTCCCTATGATTACATAGTTTAGGACTTAGTACATTTCTTATGGCGAAGTTGAATGCAGACTGTAGGACTCACTTCTCTGTGGTTCCCTGCCCTCTGGTATCTTGTCCCCTATGTCATGGCTGCTTGTGACCCTAAACTCTAACTTTTGCAAGTCTGCAGCCCAGAAGAGGGTCCTGCCCAGAACTCAACCATGCTGCCACCCTGGTATCAGACCTCCACCTTCCAGCATTGTGAGAAATACGTTTCTGTTGTCTAAAGGCCGTCCAGTCTATGGTATTCTATTATAGCAGCCTGAAATTATAAAGACCCAAACTGGTACCAAAAAGTGGGAGTTCTGATGTAAAAAAATACTTACAAATGTGGAAGTGGCTGGATAGTAGGTAGAGACCAGAAGAGTTTGAGATGCATGCTAGAAGAAGTCAAGATGTTATGGAAGGACTTTTAGAGGTGATACTTGTGAAGGCTCAGAAAGGAAAGAGGAAAGCTATAGAAAAAGCTTCTGTCTTCTTAGAGGAGACACACTGAAGTGCAAGAGAATGCACCAATAACTGTCCACAGAATGTTGGTGAAAATATAAATGGCAAAGGTCATTTGGATGGGGTCTCTGACAGGAGTGAGGACGTGTTATTAGGGAATAGAAAAAGGCGAATTCTGGTTATAAAGTGGCAAAGAACTTGGCTGAGTTGTCTATGTGTTTTAGTATTTTGTGGAAGGTAAAACTTGTGAGCAACGAAATGGAATATTTAGCAGAGGAGATTTCTGTTTTTTTTTTTTTTTTTTGAGTTGGAGTCTCACTCTGTCACCCAGGCTGTAGTGCAGTGGCACTCTCCTGGCCACTGCAGCCTTGACCTGCTGGGCCCAGGGGATCCTTCTGTCTCAACCTTCCGAGTAGCCAGAACTACAGCCATGCGCTACCACGCCCAGCTAATTTTTTGATTTATTGTAGGGACGAGGTCTCGCCATGTTGCCTGGCTAGTCTCGAACCCCTAGGCTCAGGCAATCCACGTGCCTCGGCCTCCCAAAGTGCTGGGATTACAGACTTGAGCCACCGTGTCCGGCCAAGATTTCGAAGAAAAGTGTTGAGGGAGTGGCTTGCTTCTTCTTGTGGAAAATGTGAGAAGGAAATAACTTGAAAACAGAAGATGAAGCCGAAAGGAACTTAGGATCTGGAAAATTCTCAGCCTGTTTATATTTGCAGAAAAGTGAGAAAGCATGTCCAGAAAAGAGCGTCAAAGATGTCTGTGTGTGGCCATTTGATAAGGAAGTTAGTATTGGTGTGGGCTTAATTAGCCACCACAGCAGGAAAACTGCCAGTTTGAATGACAGGAGAAGGAGATAGGAAGAAATGAAGTAAGGCCGTCGCACTTCTTGGGTCTTACAGGATGGGACCGCAGAACTGTTTAGCTCTGAATGTGTGCTATTCTTAAAGACAGGGGGATAATGACCCAAAGGTAATGCAGAGACCATTAGAGATGCTGCCTCCGTTTCAGAAGGGAGGGGACTCAGGCCTGGCTTCCAACAGAGATGGGCTCTACCCAAAGTTGTGATGGCAGGGCCATCCAGTAGAGCCCTGGGGACGGGACTCCTGACCTGTGGAGCAGCAGGGACCAGACCACCTCCTGACTGGGTGTGGAAGGTAGGGCGTCAAGCCGAAGGGGATTATCTCCAGCCTTAAGTGCTCATGAGATTTGCCTTGGTGGGTTTTGGGCTCGACTGGGACCTGTTAGCCCTTTCTTCTTTTCTTGCTTCTTTCTTTAAAAAAGAAAGTCACAGGAATTTCTATTCGTGTAAACGATATTTGCCTTCTATTTTACTGAGTCAGGGTCTTGCTCTGTCATCCAGGCTGGAGCGCAGCGGCACAGTCACGGCTCACTGCAGGAGCTGGGACTACAGGCGAGTGCTACCATGCCCGGTCACCTTTTTCATTTTCTTTGTAGAGACAAGGTCTTACTTTGTTGTCTAGGCTTAGGCTGGTCTCAAGCTCCCGGGCTCAAGCATTCCTTCCACTTCAGCCTCCCAAAGTGCTGGGATTACCAGCATGAGCCACAAAGTCTGGCCACTTTCTTTTCTGTTTCTCCCTTTTGTCTGGCATTTGCTGTCCCACTAATGTATTCTGAAACATGTAGCTTATTTGGTTTCACAGGTTCACAGCTGGAGAAGAATTTTCCCTCAGGATAAATTGTACCTTGAGTCTCATCTATATCTAATTTAGATGGCATTTGGATGAGATGTTGGACTCTAGACTTTAGGGTTGATGCTAGCATGAGTTAAAACTTTGGGAGCTTTTAGGATGGAATGAATGCATTTTATTTTATATGTGAGAAGAATATGAATGGGGGGGTTGCAGCAGAATGCAGTCAGCCAGTGTTTGTGTCTCTCAAACATGTATGTGTTGAAATCTTTTTTTTTTTTTGAGTTGGAGTCTCACTCTGTCACCCAGACTAGAGTGCAGTGGCACACTACCAGCCTCGACCTGCTGGGCTCTGGCGATCCTTCCGCCTCAGTCTTCCAAGTAGCTGGAACCACAGGCATGCGCTGCCATGCCCGGCTAATTTTTGACTTATTGTAGAGACGAGGCCTCACCAAGTTGCCCAGGTGGGTCTCAAACCCGCGGGCTCAGGCAATCCACTTGCCTCGGCCTCCCAAAGTGCTGGGATGACAGGCTGAGCCACTGAGCCCTGTGTTGAAATCTTAAGCCCAGTATGACTATTTCCCTTGTGATGCGGTGGCAGGGAGTCAGCTAGTTCTCTTTCCACCTTGTGAGGACACTGCTGGAAGTTGGCAGTCTGCAGCTCAGAAGGAGGCACCCTGATCTCAGCCTTCCAGCCTCCAGACCCGTGAGAAATAAGTGTCTGTTGCCAGCCAGTCCATGGCACTTGGTGCTGCCTTATGCCCTGGATCACAGCTTTCAAGTTGGCCCCTGTGCTTCACGCCGTGAGATGCACCCCAGGGGTCAACCCACGGGCTGCGGTACTCACTTCTATGTGTTCTCTGGGGCCTTGATCCCTCGAGTCCAGCCTGCCTGGGATATTTTTTGATGCCTTCAAACAACCCTTTTAAGAAATGTGCCAGCTGTTATAGTTCTCAGTAGTAAGTTTAGTTGTTCTCAGTAGCCAGCTATTTATCTTTCCCCCAGAAGCAAAAGTCTGAATTAAGTTTTGCATAGGATTTGGTGTCTAAAAAGTTTCTAGATCACTGTGGGTTTTCTCCCCTAATGAAAAACGGTTAAGGGTTTGTCTGGACAGTGAGGGAAACAATACACTAGTGTTCCATGGTTTTTCAAGATTTGCGATCGTTGGCCGGATGCGGTGACTCACACCTGTAATCCCAGCACTTTGGGGTGCTGAGGTGGGAGGATTGCTCGATGCCAGGAGTTTGAGGTCAGCCTGGGCAACATAGAAACACCCTGTTTCTGCAAAACATTTTTTAAAAGTGTGTCTTTTTTAAATTGCCCTGGAAGGAAGTTCACATTTGAGGATAAATGTGGTTGAGTTTTTGTCCCTTATTAATGCAGTACATCTTGCAAAAGACCAGGGTGGGGAAACCTTAAGACTGACGAAGACCAGCAGGGGTTTGAGGATCCTCTCGTGATGTTCTTGCTTGGGGGTGGGGAGGTCTCTGGAGTCCCAAGCAGAGATTGGGTCTACTAGCATTGGTGCTTCTATCAGACTCTTAAAGGGCCTTGAGACAAAACAGTCGAGGATCCCATGATGTAATCTGAGGAACTGAGGCCGCCTGAGAGAAGGGCGTATCTGTTTACCTTGCTATGCCCTCACAAGGCTCGTCCTCTGTGTGCACGTGGCAAGGGGGCGCTCTCCGGCCTCCTCTTCCAGGAAGGACATCGGTCCTGTCAGGTTAGGGCCCCACACTTACAACCTCGTTGGGCCTCGATTCCCTCCTCAAAGGCCCTCTCCCCAGATGCAGCCGCACACTGAGGTCCCGGGCTGGGGCTGACCCTGTGCGTTGAGGGCACACCATTCAGCTCCCAACGGAAGGGCTCTTCGAGAGAACGGCTAGTGGCAGAACTCAGGCTGAAGATGGGCCCCCCCGTGCCTGGCCCCAAGAACGAGCTCCTCACTGGGAGGACACGGGGCGTCTGTGCCTCCCTGGCGGGCGCTCAGGGGATATCTTTTGGGGCTCAGTGGACCCAGGGGCTCCAGGTGGAGTCTCCTCTCAGTGCAACGATAATTCTTCCCTTCCCTAAACGCGAGACTGAGGCCCAGAGTGAGTGAATGGCTAGAACCCAGGTCTCCTGCCTCCAAACCCAGCGCTCCCCGCCCCCGCGGGCCTTCTCCACTCCTGGCTAAAATCAGAGAAAAGGAGGCAGATCTGTGAGTCCATGAGTCATTTCCTCTCACAGGATATTTGTGTTTAAATCTCTGTGCCAGGCCGAGAAAGAGAAATCGAAGCCATGTGTGTGCAGTGGGCTCCCAGAGGCCTGGAGGGCCGGCAGGTCGTGGGCCCGAGGCTGCGAGACAGGGTCACCCCGGGGAAGCCTGGTTTGCTCAGCCCCTTGGCTTCCCTGTCTCCCCAGCTGACTTCATTTTGCGATGCTGGGGTGTATGTGTGTGTGTGTGTGTCTGTGTACGCCCATGCACACAGAAAACGCCAAAGAATTGGACGGGGTCTTGGCAACTATGGTTTTCCAGCCTCAAGTCCCAGATGAAAGGGAGGCCAGATTAGCTCATGTCTTCATATCTGAGTTATAATTTAGAAAAAAAAAAGAAAGTAAAATATTCTTAAAATGTTGAAAGTATTTCTGTTTCCAGGGTAGAGGTAAAAACAATATGGCCACACAGCCGACAGCTTTCCATGGAAAAGACGGTTGAAGCTGCCAGAAAACCTTCTGAGGCTTCGGGGCTAGCGTGGGGGCAGGGAATGCCATCTCTGACCTTGCCACCAATGTGCTGGCTGGCATTTGGCAGGCCACCGTCCTCTGGGGTCATTGTTTTCTCATCGGCATTGGGTTGCTCATATGGCGGGGTTAATATGTGTCAGGAGTCCCTTCCCTACCAGCTGTTTTACACACATTGTAGCCTTCCTTCCTTCCTTCCTTCCTTCCTCTTTCTCTCCCTCCTTCTTCCTCCCCACCCCCTCTTCTTTTTTTTCTTTTGAGACAAAATCTCGCTCTGTTGCCTGATGGAGTGCAGTTTCGACCTCCTGGCTTCCAGCAATTCTTCCAACTCAGCCTCCCAGGTAACTGAGACTACAGACACACATCGCCATGCCCAGCTAATTATTTTTTATTTTTTTATTTTTTGTAGAGATGGGGTCTTGCCGTATTACCCATACTGTCTTGAACTCCTGGCCTCCAGTGATCCTCCTGCCTTGGCTCCCAAAGTGTTGGGATCACAGGCATAAGCCATTGCACCTGGCCAACGTTGTGGCATTCGTCTCCAAGCCCGCCCCGTCATGTGGGTGTCACCATCTCCATCTTAGAGGCCAGGAGGTGGGCACATGAAGGTGCGCAGCTTAGAGTGATAGAGCTGGGAAATGCCACCGACCCTCAGCCTCCAGGGGGCCTTTGCGCTCTTTTGCGCCAGGAGGGCTGTCTGACCTTGGGCAAGACCGCTAGCATCTCTGTACCTCGGTCTCTGTGTCTGTGAAGGGGACCGTGGGAGGCCAGAATGTGTCATTCCAAAACAGGAAGGCTCACGGAGCTGAGGCATTTAAGGAGAGCAGAGGCAGGAGAGCTCTGCCCTTCCTCCGTTCACCTCAGCTCAGCGGGGCTTAGATTGACAGAGACAGAGGCATCCTGCTCCCGCCCCACAGGGTAAAGCCACCAAAGCCCATCTTCAGTCCTTCTCGCTTGGAGAAGGCACCAGCTTCCCTAACTAGCCTCTGTCTGCCAGTCACTTGCCTTCCCCTAAGACTCAAGGTCCCTTGTCCCCCCCGCTGTCTTGTCACTCTCTAAAAATCTGTTGTTCTTTGGTGAAGATGCTAGATACGCTGAAATCGGCAGCCACCTCTTGGAGAACTACTCACTTCCCGGGCATCTCCCATGTGTGTGTGAAGTATACATCTTGATGAACTCCTGTTGTTTTTCTCTTGCTGGTCTGTCTTTCGCTACCGGGGTCTGCTCCAACTAAGGACTTATGAGGAGCGAAGAAAACATTATTGTTCTTCCCCTACAGAAGCATAACAGTACCTACCTTTGTGGGTTGCCGTGGGGATTAAATAAATAAAGCTCTGATGCTTTATTAATCCATAAAGGTTGCGGTCCACCAGAAGCACTGAATGCAGCCTTAGCTGCTGCTGCTATTCCCATCGTCCTTTGAATCTGTACTTTGAAAAGTCGAGGCCGGGCTCGGTGGCTCAGCCTGTCATCCCAGCACTTTGGGAGGCCGAGGCGAGTGGACTGCCTGAGCCCGCAGGTTCGAGACCCGCCCGGGCAATTTGGTGAGACCTCATCTCTACAATAAGTCAAAAATTAGCTGGGTGTGGCAGCGCATGCCTATGGTTCCGGCTCCTTGGAAGGCTGAGGCGGAAGGATAGCCGGAGCCCAGCAGGTTGAGGCTGTGGTGGCCGGGAGCATGCCCCTGCACTCCAACCTGGGTGACAGAGTGAGACTCCAGCTCAAGAAAAAAAGAAGCGTAGAAGGCAAGACCCTTCAGTTATGAGCAACCCTGGCCCACATAAGCAAAAGACAGGCTTAGGAAGACTCTGTGTTAGCTCTTCGCCCCATGGAAAGACTGAGGAGCCAGGCTTTGGAAGGACAGGACCTGGGTGCCTATGGGGATACGCAGAAGAGGAGCAACTCAAAGCTGATGCGTGGTGAATCTCAGCTGCTCCACTCTGTTCCAGGCTGCATCCCTTTGTTCGAGACTGGAGTCTAGGAGAGAGAGAAAGTGGCTGTATTGGTTTCTTACGGCTGCTGTAACAAATTGCCACAAACCAGTGGCTTAGAGCAGCACAAATGGTTAGGTGGGTGTGAGGACATGTGCCTGTAGTCCCAGCGCCTGGAGAGGCTGAGGGGCCAGGATCACCGGAGCCCAGCAGTTGGAGGCGGCAGTGAGCTGTGACCATGCCACTGTACTCCAGCCTGGGGGACAGAACGAGACGCCATCTCTAAAAATAAATGAAATAAGAGCACACAAATGCTTTCTCTTACGGTTCTGGAGGTCAGAAGCCTAAATCAGTTTCACTGGGCTAACACGAGGGTGTTGGCCGGGCTTCTTCCTTTCTGGAGGCCCCAGGGAAGAGTCTGTCTGAGGCTCTTCCAGCTCCTAGAGGCCACCCACTCTCCTGGGCTCCTGGCTCCGTCTCCCTTCCCAGAGCTAGCAGTCTAGCAGCTTCTTGCTTCTCTGATGGGGCCTCGCATCTTCCCTCTCCGACTCCAGCCTCCCCGCCGTCCCCTTCCAAGTCTTGGGCCCACACTGGACCCTTGCAGTCAACTCAGAGCAACCTCTTCATCTCGAGGTCCCAACACCATCACATCTGCAAATTCCCCCTTGCTATGTATTTCATGTATGGGCGGTTTCCTGGGACGAGGAGATGGCCGTCTTCGGGAACCATGATTCTGCTGACTGCAGTGGCCGGCCAAGTCCTTTCGCTCAGCGGTCCCCAACCTTTTTGGCACGGGGGACACATTCTGTGGAGGACGGTTTTTCCATGGACTGGAACAGGGGCATGGTTTCGGGATGGTTCAAGTGCACTGCATTTATTGTGCACTTTCTGTCTATTACTATTGCACTGAAATAGATCATGGAATAATTCTACAACTCACCATCATGCAGAACCAGTGGAAGTCCTGAGCTTGTCTTCTGGCAACTCGAAGGTCCCATCCAGGGTCGATGGGAGACAGTGATACCCGGAGTGTGTTGCTTATGTCTAGTCTACTCTGTAATCTCATTTTGCTGCTGTCGCTGCAGAAAACCCTTCTTCATCAAGATAGGATGTGGGAAATGGAAGCAGGCTTTTCGGTGCTGATCTGGCAGGAGGCGGAGCTCAAGTTGTGATGACAGCGAGGAAGAGACTGAATACAAGTGAGGCTTCGCTGGCCTGCCACATGCCTCCTGCTGTGTGACCCAGTTCCTAACAGGGACTGGTCCGTGGCCTAGGGGTTGGGGACCCCTGACTTCGCTCACATACCCACCTCTGGCAACGGCCTATGCCAGAACCACTGTAAGGGCTTATTGAAATGCAGGTTGCTGGGCCTGTCCCCAGACTTTCCAAATCAACACTTTTGGGGAGGGGCCCAAGAATGTGCCTTTCTTATGGATTCCAAGTTGATGCTGCTGCTGGAATCATCTTTAAAGATCCCCTGGGCTGAGAATAGGCAGAATTCCTCGACTGGCTTTCCCACACGGCCTACATCTTTATGGGAAGAGCAATTTCCTGAGAGATCCTTGGGATGCAGAAGCTGGGAGCAAGGGAATGGCCCCAAGGGGCAGAGACACGGAAGTCCAGGGTGCTAGGATTTTCTGCTCTGGAAAAATTATATGATGCACTGAGGAAGGTCCTCTCAGAATGATAGAGGCGGCACCTTGGTGTCCAAACAAAGGGAAAGAAAGCGAGAAATGAGAGAGGAGGGTAGACAGAGGCTGACAGAGTTCTTGGCGGTCACTGAGACCCATGGGATGGGGAGTGCTAAGTCCTGGCCTGGCCACCGAACTGGCTCAAGGTACCATGTGCAACCAGAGGTGCCATTGTTGGAACAATTTCACCTGGATCTTGGAGGCAGAGAACAAGCCACAGGGAGAATCTGCTTTTAATTCTCGGAAATAAGGAGGCTGGATCAAATGACCTGTGGGACCAGCTGACTGGCCTTGCCTGGGCTCCTATGCACTGGAGTCCCAAAGCTAATGATGTCATAGCCCTGGGCTGTGTCCGATCTGTGTAGTTAGGTTGATGGGATTAATCAGCTCATGTTAACATGCTGATGATCATGAAAGAAAGACGACCATTTCAATAGGATATTTGGGGCTGAGGGACCAAAGTGAAATCGTTTGGACTTTTACAGAGGTCACGGTTGAATTATCACAAAACTTCCTTGACTCGAAGCAGATGCTTATTAAGATTAATTTAGTGTGAAGAGTGAACCAGACTGAGTATAAAGGACATTGTCTCATCAATTATGTAAGAAGACACCTCCTCTTTGTCCTCTGCTCACTGGAGATGATCGTGAATTTCCTCGGGGACATTTCAGCACAGTGAGCCGTGCCGCAGGGCAATCCCTCTTTGGGGGACTGCAGTGGAATCTCAGTGTTGGCACCAAGACAGAGTGGGCAGAGCCACAAGGGAACATCAGCTGGGAGGGGAAAGCGGGGGCTGAAGACAGAACCTGCCTTTCCACTAAAACCACCAGCGATTTCCAGAGATGTCCCTTGTCTGTGGACAAGAAACAGAGCTGGGGCGTGACTTTGCCTCCCATCAAGAAGGTACGGGCTAGCGTGACAGCTGGCGGTGGTGACCTGAGTCGTTTGGGTCCTGAGCCGGACTACTGGCTAGGACCTCAAGCTGCTGGACCCACGAGCCGCCTCGGCCTCCTCCTGGACCACGGCCGTGTCGGTCATCTCCATGCCTTCTCCTGTTTTTTGAAGTCAGTAAGTTACCTTCCTCTTGTTTGTCTGTTACAACACACTCTGTTTCAAAACTCTCTGCTTTGCTTCTGAGACCGGTTAGTGTATAACCTGCCCCAGCCCTCCTCCCACTTCTCGGCCTCCTCTTCCGGTGTCGTTCCCTGACCTGGCAGCTCCCCGGGGCTCCAGCCTCCATGCTTAGTTTCTACCTACTGGAAACACTCCCTTCCTGGAGTTAGTTCATTCACTCATGGGGTTTCTTCTGTCGCTTTGAGCTTAGAGATACCTGGGAGCAGTGCCACTGCCCTGAGTTAAATAAAACCAAGAGTCTCTCAGGTTAGAACTAAGAGGAGAATTTCCTGGTAAGACGAGGCAGCTGGCCATGCAGTCCCTGTCTGAGTTTTATTTGCTCTGGAATCCTTGCTTTCTAGCTACCTTTTCTTCTGCAGCATGTCAGGAAGGGCCTGCTTTTCCTGCAGACGTCTGACTTACTAAGAGTGTACAAAATCTTTCCCATTGGTTTTCCTAAAGCACAGTTGAGATGGGAAGAGGCTTTCTTCTTATGTTGCTACGTACAAAAAGAAACTCAAAGAGAAAAACACAACAGACCAGGGAAGGTAATCCACTTGGCTTACAAGGTATGAACTGACAGAGCTATATGAGTTATTTGTTGCTGTGCAACAAACCACTTCAAAATGTAGTGTATTGGGTTTTTTTTGAGTTGGAGTCTCACCCTGTCACCCAGACTGGAGTGCAATGGCAGGCTCCCGGCTACCGCAGCCTTGACCTGCTGGGCTCCGGTGATCTTTCTGCCTCAGCCTTCCAAGTAGCTGGAACTACAGGCGTGAGCTACCACACCCGGCTAATTTTTTTTATTTATTGTAGAGACGGGGTCTTGCTAAGTTGCCCAGGTAGGTCTTGAATCTGCAGGCTCAGGCAATCCACTCGCCTCGACCCCCAAAGGGCTGGGATTACAGGCTGAGCCTGGCCTAAAATATAGTGTATAACATGATCATTTATTGTCATGGTCTCCATTGGTCACAAACCTGGGAAGGCCTTGGATGGGTGCTTCTCACTTGTGATCTTACATGCAGTTTCACGCGTATGTCCGTTGGGGCTGCAGTCTCATCTGAAGGCTTGACTGGGGCTGGAAGAGCCACTTCCAAGGAGGGCTACTCACATGGGTGGCAGGTTCTTGCTGGCTGTTGGCTGGAGGCCTCAGCCCCTCAGCCCGTTGGGCCTCTCCACAGGATTGCTTGAGAGTCCTACTGGCTTGGCAGCGGACTTTTCCTGGAGTGAGCAGTCACCGCAGGAAGCACAGTGCCTTTGATGTAACTCCAGAAGTCGCACATTTCTATTTCTCAGTACCCAGCTGGTCACAAAAAGACAGCTCTGATTCAATGTGGGAGATGGCTACACAAGGGCATGAACACTGGAAGGCAGAGATCACTGGTGCCATCTTGGAAGTTGGCTACTACTTGCTCTCCAGGATTTATGGGGCAGCTCCCCTCCAAAGGCTTTTCAGTGGCCTTTGCGTTTTGGTTTCTCCTGTAGCCACATGTCGAGAACTGACTTGCCAAAAGCATGCAGGGCCACCCCTTCCCTATCAGAAGTGGGGAATTAACTAATCTTACCCCTCAACTCTTAGTATACTTTCATCCATGGTCTGTGAGGGACTCCTTTCATACTTCATTCACCTAGTCCCTTCTTATCGCCATATCTCTCCCCTGCACCCTCTCCCCAAGGACTGTCACGGGCAGTCACGCATACTCACCTGCATATACTTGTGAAGTGGATAGTGTTGTCTTGTATGTTCGTGAATTTTTTATTCTCACAAATGTCGCTGGACTAAGGAAAGTGTTCTGTGTCTCCTTCTGCTGGTCCGGTTTGTGTGTGCTCCACGGAGAGCGTCTGCCCCCTTTCCCTTATCCATCCTCCCAGTGATGGTGGCCACGAGGTGACCTCCCACTCCTCCGCAACAAAAAGGCAGAGCAAGGCTGAGTGCCCTCCCTCTTCCTGAGCAGGGACAGCCTTTTCTCCTGCCCATGGATGTTGGAGCTCCTGGTTCTTAGACTTTCGGACTCCGGGACACACGCCAGCCGCCCTTCTTGTCCTCAGACCTTCAGCCTTGGACCGGGAGTTACACCATGGCTTCCCTGGAGTCTCAGGCCTGCAAGCGGCATGTTGTGGAACTTCTCAGCCTCTGGAATTGTAGGAGCCAATTCCTATCATAAACTGCCTCTTATCTCTCTCTATATATATATGTGTGTGTGTGTGTGTGTGTGTGTGTGTGTGTGTGTGTATTGATTATGTTCCTCTGACAAACCCTGACCAATACAACTTGTTTCATAGAATTGTTGAAAAGAACAAATTATGTGGTGCATGGACATTTTTTTGGTAGTTTCAAGTGCTTTATAAGTGCTCAATGAAAGGTAGTTAAAAGATGCTAAGTTTAAAAAAAGACACACTGGCCAGGTGTGGTGGCTCTCACTTGTAATTCCAGCACTTTGGGAGGCGGAGGCAGGAAGATTGCTTGAGTCTAAGAGTTTGAGACTAGCCTGAGCAACATACTGAGATCTCATCTCTACAAGAAAATAAAAAATAAAAAAGTCAAAAAAAAAAATAGCTTGGCACGATGGCAGCTACTCAGCAGGCTGAGGCAGAAGGATCACTTGAGCCCAGGAGGTCAAAGCAGCGGTGAGCTGTGAACGTGCCATGCTGCACTCCATCCTGGGTGACAGAGTGAGACCCAGACTTTAAAAAACAAAAAAAGGCCTGGTGCAGTGACTCAACCCCAGCACTTTGGGAGGCTGGGATGAGAGGATTGCCTGAGCCCGGGGCTTCAAGACCAGCCTGGGCAACTTGGTGAGACCTTGTCTCTACAACAAATCATAAAAATTAGCCAGGCGTGTTAGCGTATGCCTGTAGTTCCGGCTACTTGGAAGGCTGAGGGGGAAGGATCGCCTGAGCCCATCAGTTTGAGGCTGTGGTGGCCGTGAGCATGCCACTGCACTCTAGCCTGAGCAACAGTGAGGATCCAACTGAAAAAAAAAAAAAAAAGAAATGCTAACAGAATTGACGTGACTTACCTCATTCATTAACTTCAGAGGTGGAAGGGACCTCGGTGATGGTGTGTGTCACAGGCCCAGAAAGGGAGCCCAACCTGTGTCACAGAGCTAGCTCATGGGACACCAGTCTGTTCTGTCAACGTGTAGGGGTACTGCTCAAATAGAGGCTGCTTGGCCAACTGCTGTCCATGCATACAAACCCAGACAGTCAGGCCTGACACAATGGGCCATGCCTATCATCCCAGCACTTTGGGAGGACGAGGCAGGAGGACCAGCCTGGGCTGGTCCTCTTCTCCACTAAGCCAAAAAAGCCTGACATCTGTGCACTACGAGAGACCTCTGCATGTGCTTTGCCGATTGCTTGCTTCACGGATGAAGACATGCAGACTTGGAGGTGTCAGAGGATGTGCTGAACCCATGCAGCATGTTAGGGCCACAGCAGGGACGAGACATACTCCATGCCTGACTGTTTCTGAAGCGTGGGGCGCTCATCCTTGCCTCCTTGCGAGGTGAGATCTGTGCAGTAGCCCGGGAGCCCTGGAGGAATGAGACTGGGGTGACATCGTGCTCTGGCTAAGGAACCCGTTCGTGAAAACGAAGAACGCAACCCTCTGTTCGCCTGCCACCTGCCCCTCCGCAGGCCTTTCCTGTCCCCACTCTAGTTTTAAGCCACGGCCTGAAACACAGTTTGTCTCTGCCAGAACAGACGGAAGGCCGTGTTAGAGAAGCGGGGCTGCCGCCTGAAAGCTGGGACGTGTTGCCACCCCAGAAGCTGGGGCTGGCAAGGCTGAGGGCAGGCGCAGATGGCCGGTGGGGAGGTGAGCCAAGGATCACGCCAAGGAGGGTGTGACCATTTGTCAGATCCAAAGGACTGGTGGGGGCTGGCTGGGAGTGGGGGCCAGGATCCTCGAGAAGTAGAAACGGGGGTGGGGAACAGGAGAGGCCAGGGCTCAGAACGCAGGCTGTGCGCAGACGGGGGTGGCCTCGGCTCCCTCCCGTGGGCTGGCGGTGGAGTGGGGTGGCGGGGAAGCCCTGAAACAAGGGCCACTGCAGGGCTCGGGGTACTTCTGCGAGGAGCGAGAGAGGAGACTGCTCTGGGACGAGGCAGCCCTGCCAGGGCATGGCTGGGGGAAGAAGACTGAATGGGGCTGTGGTCCCCGGAGTGGTCTCTGTTGTGCCAGCCTGAGCAAACACTTAGCAGCGGCCTTGGCTAAGAGGCTTGGGTTCAGCCAGGCGCTTTTCTCTTCCTTCCCAACACTCACCCCGCAATGTCACCCGATCCACCTCTAACCCCACTGGGAAGGGCCAGAAACCAGAGCTGGAGCCGCATCTGCTGCCTGACTTTTATTTTTGGACCAGGATAAAATTCACTTCACGTAACACTGTCTTAAGGGGTGTACCTCAGTACTCGACAGAGTCGCACCATTGTGCAACCATCACCTCCCTCTCGTGCCGACACGTTCCGCTGTCCTCAAAGACGACCTTGTCCCCATGAGGCAGTCGCTCCCCTTCCTCCCTCCCCCAGCACCTGGAAACCACTCGTTTTCTTTTTGTATGGATTTGCCCACTCTGGACATTTGCTATAAGCAGAATCATACCAGATGTGACCTTTTGATTCTTGCTTCTTTCACTTAGCATAATGTGTTCAAGATTCACCGTGTTGTGTCGTGCTTCATTCCTTTTCATGGCTGAATAATATTCCCATGCATGCAAATACTACCTTTTGTTTACCCATTCTTCTGTTGATGGACATTTGGGCTGTTTCCACCTTTTGCCTGTTGTAAACAGTGCTGCTATTACAAATTAGTGCCTATACCAATTTTTGTTTGAACTCATATTTTCAGTTCTTTCGGGCATAGAACCAGGAATGGAATTGCTGACTCATACAGCAATTTGACATTTAACTTTTTGAGGAACTGTCAGACTGTCTTCCAAGCAGCTGCTCCATTTGACATTCCTGTCAACAACGTATGGGGGTTCCAGTTTTTCCACATCCTTGCCAACACTTGTTATTTTCAATTTTAAAGAATTATAGCCGTCCTGGTTGGTATAAAGTGGTATCTTATTGTGGTTTTCGATTTGCATTTCACTGATGACTAATGACATTATACATATTTTCATGTGTTTATTGGTCTCTTGCATATCATCTTCAGAGGGACGTCTCCCAAAGCCCTTTGCCCATTTTTTAAATCGAGTCGCTTGTCTTTTTTGTTTTTGAGTTTTAAGAGTTCTTTATATATTCTGGATGCTGCCTGACTTTTATTCTAAGTCCAATGTGTTTTCACCAAATTCCTGCCACTTGAAAGGAAACAAAGCCACAGGTGTGAATACGATCCCCTTCCTGCTTACTCTTGCAAGCGTCAGCAAGCTACTTAGCATCCTGCTGCCTCGGTTTCCTTCTCTGCGAAATGAGGATGGTGATAGTTAGTACCTGCTTCCCAGGGTGGCTTTAGGGATCAAAAGGGCTGATAGGTGTCAAGTGCTTAGAACGGGCAGGTGTGTAACCTCAGGCCCCATGAAGACGAGCTGTGCGCTGCGGCTGTTGGACCGTGATTACGGTAAAGTAGCGCTGTCTTGCTCCTGGCCGTCTTCGCTTTGGGTCCTAACGTTGGGCAAGAGCTCGAAAGAGAACACAAAAAGGCCCCAGTTGGGAGGCTGTTTCACTCTAGCCGCCTCCTGGGTCAGTGTTAGATTTCTTTCTCTCCACGTCTTTTTGAAGTGGGTAGGAGGGGGACCCCCCCAGAAAAGCCAAATCATTTTCGGGAGAGTGGGCCCCTGGTAGTCCAGGCTTTCCCCGGCAGGTGAGTGTCCTAGGAACCCGTCAGCATCAGTGTACCAGCTAGTGTTGTTGTGAGAGGCGGCGTGCGCTTCGGTGAACTTTTTTTGGAGATTCTTCCAACACATTTGCCCATTTCGTGGTGGGTGATCTTCCAGTGCACCTGCCCACGTCGCGCTGAGTGTTCAGCATTTTGGCCAGAGATGGCATGACTCCCACGCCCCCCCTCCCTATTCACGCAGCCTCACCCCACACAACTTTTTTTGTTTCCCAGGGAAAAAGGGCCTCAAAGGGAAATGTTTTGCCCATGTGGGAGAGGTGAAACAAAAGCAGCAGAAACACTAAAAGGCATCAACAGCGACAGTTCAAAAACTGTTGAGAGCAGTGAAAACCGCGTCTTGATAGGTGTGTTGCATCAAATGGAGAGTACCTTGAAGGCGGCTGAAGTTTAAACGTGTAAGAATAAATGCACTTTTTTAATAAATAAATTCCTTCTGGGGGTGTCCCTCCTAGTGAAGAATGGTGTTCATTTAAGGAAACTGGGCTCAGAGAGGTTGGGTGACCTGCCCAAGATCCACAACTCACATGTGAGAGCGGGCTGCACACAGATGAGCTGCCCAGCCCCGCCCCAGCCCCTTCCCAGGGCGTCCGGCAGGTCAAGCTGAGGCGTTCAGAACCTGCCGGCATGGCTCAAAGCAGGACAGCGCTACAGGGCCATCTCAGCTCCCGAGACAGCCCCAGGGTCGTCCACGGCCAGGGCGGGCCTGGGCTGCAGTTCTGCCTCTCCCTGCCGACCTGCTTCCACCTCCTCTCTCGGAAAGAAGCATCCTGCAGAAGCCCATGGAGGCGTGGGCTGGACGGACAGCTTTCCCTGGACACAGGACTTCCAGGGCCCCCACCCAGAACTTCCCGGGCCGACTGGGACCAGTTGGTCACCTGTGCGCGCTGAGCCCCACCTGAGTTTCTTCTTGGGGACCCCTTTGTGACCCAGGCTCACAGCCAGCTCAGCCTGGTGCCGAAGATCAGGCCGTGTCTGCCATGCACCCCAGAGGAGCCGCAGAAGGGAAGGAGAATGTCAAAGATGCTGCTATTGTCCACGTCCCCACCCGCCACAGTCCAGTTTGGGGCAAGAGCCGAGTCTCTCACCAACTGAGGTGAGAGTCCTCAAGACCCCAGAGGGTGAGCGCCTGAAGCCCAGGGCTGTGCCCTTGCTGTGGTGTTCCTAGCGCCTGATGCCTGTGCCTCACAGTGAAACCACCAAGGTTTACCCAAGAACCCCGAAAACAGCTGCAGTGGTTTTCTGTGTATCCCTAGTCTGTCCACGTAGACCCAGATTGCCAGGACCAACCTACCTCTTAGAAACCAGCTAACCGGTTTATTCCAAAAATGTGTAAACACGACTGCACTGTTTCCAGATTGTAGGTTTCCCCCTCTCTCTTCTCTCTCTTTTAGATCTTGTAGGTTTGTTGTTGCTGTTGTTGTTTCAGTTGTGTTTTTTGCCTGTGTCTTCTGACAGTGGTCTATGGTGTCTTCCTCATGTGTGAGTATATTAGTATTCTCCAGAAAAGGAACACCAGGCTAGGCACCGTGGCTCAGCCTGTCATCCCAGCACTTTGGGAGGCCGAGGCGAGAGGATTGCCTGAACCTGGGGCTTCGAGACCCGCCTGGGCAACTTGGCGAGAACTTGTCTCTACAATAAATCACAAAAACTAGCCAGGCGTGGTGGCATGTGTCTGTAGTTCCAGCTACTTGGAAGGCTGAGGCAGAAGGCTCGCCTAAGTCCAGCAGGTCGAGGCTGCGGTGGCTGTGAGCATGTCACTGCACTCCAGCCTGGGCGAACACCAATAGATTCTATATAATATATAGCATATATAAATATAATAAACAGTTGGCTCATTTGATGATTATGGAGGCTGATAAGTCCTGACCCAGGAGAGCCAATGGTGTAGGTCCAGTCTGAAAGCCTGAGAACCAACACAGCCAACGGCTTAAATTCCAGTCCAAATTTGAGTCTGAACACCAGAGAAGACCAATGTCCCGGCTCCAAGACAGGCAGATAGAGAGAAAGAATTCTTTCTTACTCAGCCTTTTGTCCTAGTCTGGCCTTTGACTGACTGGGCAAGGCCCACCCACACTGGGGGAGGGCCATCTACCTCTCTCAGTCTACTAATTCAAATGTTAATCTCCCCGAAACACTCTCACAGATATGCCCATAAATATCTGGGCATCCCTCAGCCCAGGCAAGTTGACATATGAAATTAACCACGAGAGTAACTGAGCATGCAGCTGTCTAGTCGTAATGCCTCTGGGTTGGCTGTTCTCTGGCCGTGTTCAATAGTTATTGACTGCTGACTGATAACCAGTTATGCAAATGGACAGTTGTATCAGATGCCAGATACTGTTAGGAAGTAGGATTTGGGATAGGGTGGGCTGTAAGTAACTGTGGTCCCAGAAACTTGGGTCTGTCTCTGGGTTGAATAGTGTATCCTAAAATTCATGTCCACCCAGAACCCCAGAATGTGACCTCATTTGGAAGTAGAGTCCTGGCAGATCTAATTAAGATGAGGTCACACTGGATTAGGGTGGGCCCTGCATCCCATGATGGTGTCCTTGTGAGAAGGGGACACGGGTATACAGAGAGAAGACACTCACGTGAGCACAGAAGCAGAGACTGGGGTTGTGCAGCCCACAGCCAAGGAATGTCAGGAGTTGCCAAAAGCTGGAAGAGGCAAAGGACAGATTCTACCCCAGAGGCTTTGAGGGAACGTGGCCCTTAGGACACCCTGATGACGGACTTCTGGCCTCTTGAACTGTGAGAGAATAAAAGTCAGTTGTTTAAGCTCCCTGGTTGGTGATCATTTGTTGCAACATCCCAGGAAATAAGCAAATCTCTTTCTTGAATAAGCACCCCCCGACCCCCAGGCCATTTTGTCCTTCGAAGATGATCCCCTGACAGGGTCTTTCTTTCAGGAGCACTCTAGCAGTTTGGCAGGAATCCCCTCTCATGGACCTGTCTCCTTGATGGTAGATGCTCGGTCCCGTTCTTGGCCCGACTGGGTCTTAGCAGACCCTTTTTAGGTTTTCATTTCCCTAGTGCTTATGGGGCAGGAGGTTCCGATGAACCCTGATTAACTGCGAGGAACTTATTTGCATATTAGATAGGAGAGGCCTGCTAACTTTGGATGGCTGGGGCGGGGGGGAGTGTGATGGAGATAGTGAGGGCTGAAATCAGATCCCCTCTGGGCTGTTGAAGGCCTTAAGAGTTTTTCTTGCACTGGGGGACTGCAGGGCGAAACTCAGTAGCCCAGGGAAGGTCATAGCGCCCATCCTGGCGAAGGAGAAGCCACTTGCAAATACAGCAGAGTTCATAGGCTTCCTGTCCCACCCGGAATGCAAAGACCTCTGTTATTTTTTCTTTCTACAGAATGACACATATTCACTAGAGAATTCAGTCAGCGAGCATCGGGGGGCAAAAAGGGCCCCTATGGTCTCCACCCTTGTTGACTGCGTGCCAACCGTTTTCCACCTTGCCCTCGGTGCTGGTCCATAGATGCCTTTTTTGTTTGTTTTTCTAGTGAACGCCACGTGCACCGCGCATGCCGTCTCGTTGCCGCCTTTGCACTTTATAACGCGTTGTGCGCCTCTTCCATGTCTGTACAACGTTGTAAATTGCCACATAGGCGTCTATCGCTGCTGGCACCTTGCTCCTCTGACACTCCCGTGTTGTTGGGTATTCAGGCCAGGGTGTGCGGCGGAAGGACAGAGACTCACCTGGCTGCGGACGGAGGTCAGACTTCCAGCTCCGCACCGGGCAGTGTCAAACTGCTTTTTCTTGTGGCTTTGTTTTCCTAGATATTATGTTAAAGAGTGGTTACTGGTTGAAGTGGTTACCGGTTAAAGAGTGGTGTCACTGGTTGGAGTGACAACATGCTGTGGAATTGAATGAGAGGAAGCTGTTAGGTGGTTAAGAGAGTCTTGGACTATGAATGAAAAGTCCTCAAGTGGGTGGTGTGTGTGTGTGTGTGTGTGTGTGTTTTCATTTGTTACTGTGGGACCTTAGCAAGGTCTTAGAGGCGAAGGCATCTGGAAGCATGCCGTTTATCTTTGAGCAGGCTCAGGTGTTTGCTTACGTTCTATCTCCTGATGGACTGGTAGGAGGGGGGAGTCTCTGGGCCCCGAAGCACTGCCTGCGATTAAATTTCAGCACTGCCCACTGGCTGAATAAAGCAGGCAGGTTATCTGACCTTGGTGTGCCTTGGCTTCCTCACTGAGTAAGTTTCTGTTGGCTGCTGTAACAAATTATCACAAACCGGGGGGCTTAAAACAAAAGCAGTTTATGCTCTCACGGTTCTGGAGGAGAGAAACCCGAACCCGAGATGGCGGCAGCGCCACGCTCCCGCTGAAGCCTCCAGGGAAGAATGCTCCCCGCCTCTTCCAGCTTCCGGTGGTTGCTGGCGTCGGTGTCGCTGGGATCTCTGCCCTCTTCCCTCTGTGTGTCTCTGTTTCCAAATCTCCTTCCCTTTCCTTTTATAAATACGCCGGCCATCAGATTTAGGACCTACCCAATTTGAACATAACTTCATTTTACCTTGATTACATCTTCCAACGTGCTGTTTCCAAATACGTCACATTCTGAGGTCTGAGTGGACCATATGTTTAGGAGGGACACTCCTTCAACCCACTGGTCCCATCCTTTAGGGGGAGAGGTAGTTTGGAAAATTAGTTAATACTCAGAAAACACTGAGAACAGCAGCTGGCCCAGTGAAGTCCTCAAAAGCAGTGGTCATCGTGCTGTCAGAGACCTTCGAAAGGGCTCAGAGAGAATACGATGCGGGGGAAGCCCAGGGAGCTCCCCCAGCCCCTACCCCCGTCGCGTTCGGAGTCTTTATGTCTCATACACCAGCATATCAAGTTTTCCTCTTGCATCCCTTTCATTAAAGAGTGGTTTATCTGGCCATTTGCTTATGTGTGGAAAATGCATAAAAACTTATAAAATAAACCCATTTACTTCCAGACGAAAGTTCGCATTTTGCCCGGAGTGAATTTTTGTGGCCGAGTTATAAAATTCCGAAAATAAGTGTTTCTAATGAAACTGTGCTACCCTTTAATGAATATCACCGCCCTGGCTATAATAAAGAATGTACAATATTTGGCATGATGCACTCTGGAAAAATCGCCTAACGTGTAATGTGAGTGACCGCTCTCTTGGTGAGCCAAACTCTGTTTTCATTTTGCGGGGGCCATTCAGCTCAACAAATATTTACTGAGTGCCTACAGAGTCCCAATCACCATGCTCAGCAGTGACATAAAGACAAAATAAGTGGGGGGTGCTATTCGTAAGTGGTAATGGGCTCTTGAGGGGGCCCATGCAGGGTGCTATTCTAAGTGCTTTGTGTACGTCAGCCCAGATGATCCTATTTTCTAACAAAATTCTTCTGTAGAAACAAGGTCTCACTATGCTGCCCAGGTTGGGCTCCAACTCCTGGCCTCAAGTAATCCTCCTGCCTCGGCCTTCTAAAGCGCTGGGATGACAGGCATGGGACACCAACCCCGGGTGAGTCTGTGTTTTTTTTTTTTTTTTAGTTGGAGTCTCACTCTGTCACCCAGACTGGAGTGCAGTGGCCGCTCCAGGCCACTGCAGCCTCGACCTGCTGGGCTCTGGCGATCCTTCCGCCTCAGCCTTCCGAGTAGCTGGAACTA